>SKCR01015493.1:0-299845 GCA_019454045.1 Zanthoxylum bungeanum
TGGAAGCTCCAAGCTTTGTGTTGAGTTCAAAACTCTTGGGTGAGTTTCCCTATCACCTTTCTTTGACTCTCAATGTGCAAGCAATGGTGAATTTTGCAAAAAAATTCCTGGAGAAGAGGAGCATGGAATTCGGCCAAGCATGAAAGAGAGAATGAGATGAATAATATACTTTCTAAAAGTGTTGACTTGGTTTTTTGTTGTTGAGTGTTTAAATAATTCAAACACTATTGCCAACTACCACCATCACAATTTTGACAAGTGATGTGAGTTATGGGTCCCACCTAATTTCGAATTCCAAATTCAAGTTGGCTTATACAAACATTTTGGGCTCGGTTCGTTTAATCCGACTAAATGAATTTTTCGTCGCTACGTAATTAAATCCAATTTAATTAAATAATAATGCCTAGAAAATTATTACGAAAGTCGCTTGCGAATTAATTTCAAATTAATTCGTTCGCTTGAATTAAAATCCAATTTTAATTCCGCATTGAAATCCAATTTCAATTAATATATCTGATATATTATTTTAGTTCAATTAAATAAATTAAATAGTAAAATCCAATTTAACTATTAAATTTACTTTGCCGATTAATCCCAGATAAATTCTTACCGTAATTAATCCCAGATTAATTTTCTCTCTCATAATTAATCCCAGATTAATTATGTTGGAGTCAAATGTCATCGGTGAATCTTTGAGAAGCGACCCAAGAGATCCCTGGATATGTTGGCAGTAAATACGGACATCGGATCATCCGAACACGTGCGTACCCCGTACCACATTCTCACTGATTTACAAGACATGGTTGACTTCTAGCAAAGCATCGTGCCTGCCCAATTCTCCAGAAATATTCAATATGGAATATATAATCTGTATCAGACATAATATATAATGTATTGCATAATACAATCCGGTATCGGATGTCACATGCTAGGCCAAGGGCTGGAATTGTGTCTGCCCCGTACCAAACATATATCAGATCACTAGCAACTAGTCTATGTAATCGGATAATCCTGACCTAGTCATACTATCCCGATAGCTGCAGCATTTAAGAGTACTAGTTCTGTATACATGCATGATCATCATCTCCATATGACTGAAGTGATACTTCCATCTTGACATCACACCCAATACACTACGATTCACAATATATCCAGAAGAGGCGGACACATAACCTGTTAAAGCTCCAGATGACCAAAACCAAAGTATATTGATTGTCGCAAGTATTAGCGATGCAAGTCTAAGGTTAAGACCACATACACCTACCCTGATTAGGATTCCCATAGACACATAGTCATACTACCAATGGGATTCCGATGGGTCTATCCAGAACGAAGCTGTTCCCGGTCCAACGGCTAACAGAACCTCCTATCACACTTGCATAAGTATCAAATACTTAAATATATGAGAACTATGCTGTTAAGCTTCCATAACGCGCACAAGTGTAATATTAGTCTATTCCGCATTATCGATGTCCAGTCTCGATAATACTACGACTAGAGATATTTAATGATTAAACCTTTCGTGGATTAATATTGTCTCTTATCTTATGAATCCGGTACTAATCATATAGACTTTAATCATTTATATATCCAAGTAATCCAATTACAAAATGATAAAAGAGCAATTTCCTTTGTCACATAGTTAATTTGTACAAAGAACACCATGTCTTTTACAAACAGTGATGCTATGAGTCATAATTGTCCAACAATCTCCGACTTGGCCTATATCCAATCACTCAAGTGTCCAACACCTGAACTATGTACGGGTCGCTCAAATTTTTGCTGAGATATTACTTTCGTCGGCGGATATGCAAGGTTATCATCTGAAATGATCTTTTCGATCTTCACATCGCCACGATGTGTGATCTCACGAATAAAATGAAACCGTCGAAGTACATACTTGGATAATTGATGAGACCGTAATTCCTTAGCCTGTGATGTAGCCTAGCTCAGCTGCTAACAGAACTACTCCTAATCCAATTAGAAATTTTATAGATCCAAAATGCTTCTTTTGCTGCCTCAGCCGTAGCAATGTATTTCGCTTTTATTGTTGAATCGGCAACAATATGTTGCTTGGAAGATTTCCAACTCATTGTTCCATTGTTCAAATAAAATATGTACCCTTATTGCGACTTATAGTCATTTTTATCGGTTTGGAAACTTGCTTCGGTGATCCTAGTCACCCAAGTTCTCCATCTCCATAAATTAAGAAAGTATCATTAGTTCGTCTAAGAGACTAAAGAATATTCTTAACATCAATCCAGTGACCATCACTTGGATCGGCCTGATAGTGAATGCATATGCTCAAAACATATGAGACATCGGGTCGCGTACATGTCATGGCATACATGATCGATCCAACTGCTTAAGTAAACGTGATCCGATTCATTGAGTCTCTCTCATCTTGAGTTTTAGGACACACGTCCTTAGATAGAGATATGCCATGTGACACCGAAAGCAGCCCCTCTTGGACTGATCCATGTTGAATCTCTTCAATACTTTGTCAATGTAGGAGTTCTCGGAGAGTGTCAACAATTTTTAGATCTATCTCAGTAGATCCTTATTCCTAGAATAAAGGTTGCCTCTCCCAAGTTTTTCTATGGAGAATTTTAATGAAAGCCAAGCTTTCACCGATTGTAGTATGGGAATGTCATTGCTAAGAAGCAATACATCATCAACATATAGGACAATCAATGTCAGTGCGCTCCCACTAACCTTCTTATATACACAAGAATCATCTTCATTTTGAATGAAACCATATTGTAATATGATCTCATTAAAACGTTGGTTCCAAGAACGCAATGCTTGTTTCAATACATAAATGGATCGATTTAACTTGCAAACCTTGTTTGCATATTTTGGCATTAAAAAATTGACAGGCTGTTGTATATAAACATCCTCCAAAAGGTTTCTATTAAGGAAAGTGATTTTAACGTCCATCTACCATATTTCATAATTGAAATATGCAGCATTAGCAAGCATTATCTGAATGGATTTAATCATGGCAACAGGTAAAAGATTTCGTCGTAATCGACACAATGTTGATGACGATACCCTTTCGCTACAAGCCTAGCTTTGTACATTTGTATGTTTCCATCTATGTCTGTCTTAACCATGAAGACCCATTGACCGGTGCTTACACACACATATAAAGCAAGCGCACGTATCGTTCAAGTAGTATAAAAAGTATCGATCCCATGAGGACTTAATACCTAATATATTAATTTTATGAGGTCAAATGATTACTAGTATCTAACAGGTTGATTGATTCATTTGAAATGGTGATGATTTTGAATTTAAAAACAAGTAAATAAAATTGCGCGAAAGTAGGTTTAAGAAAATTCAATATTAGGAAACTATCTAGGGTTGTGAATCTTTCTAATATCTTTTAAAAGATGAAGCAGTTATTTCATGTTTATGTAATAAATCGGTTTACTAACCTGGAACACGAAATTATGCAAAAGCCTCTGTCGATGGTCAGAAGCAAATACCCAGTATAACCCAATTGAACCATATGTCTATGTCAATAAAATTACATGGATTCATTAAGTTTAAGTTCCAATTATGGCTACCCCCGCCCGACAGGTATATGTCTATACTGTAAGGAAATCTATTAAAGGGTAATTTATCCTCAAGGAAAATCGTGGACTATAAAGTCTAAGGCTGAAACCGAAAATTCCTTTGTCAATTTATTTTAGATTTACCATATCAATCTTATTAATGGCCAATTAACAAGACGCATTAAGCTTAAGACTTAATAAGTAAACCTTTAAATTACCCAAACTATAAAATAACCCCTTATAAACCGGTGATATTAGAATTAATTACAACCCAGATAACTAACTTAGTTACGACACATAACTAGGGCTAGTAAAACTTAATAAAATAAAAGACATAAAGTAAAATGCTGAAAAGTAAATTGCTGAAAAGTAAATGACGGAAGTAAATGCTGAAATTAATACGAAAAATTAAATGCTGAAAAGTAAATGCTGAAAGTAAATTGCTGAAAAGTAAATGCTGAAAGTAAATTGCTGAAAAGTAAATAAAGTAAAAGTACAATAAAAGAAAATGCTGAGGTAAAAGGATCCACTTTTATTACTTCTATTTTAGATATCTCCCTTAATATAATATATTAACTTTGCATGATAATTACCAACCAGCCATATAGGCGGTATCCGATTAAGTCAAATTAATAATTAATTACCAACCGACCAATCAGGCGGTATCCAGTTTAGTCAGGTTAAAACCAATTTAAATAATTACCAACCGACCAATATGGCGGTATCCTCGTTAAATCAGGTTTTTAACTAGTTTATATTTATAATTAAGGGAGATTAATCTAAATATTAATAATAAAAGTGTTACCTTTTACCCCCAGCAAATGGGAGTTACCTCCTCATTACTGAAAAGTAAAAACTGAAAATTAAAGAAAGAAAAGTACTGTGTGTAAAAGTAAATTGCGGAAAGTAAAAATAGAAAAGTAAAGAAAAGAAAGTGCGAAAGCAGAAATTAATTACTGAAAGCTGTAAATAAACAAACAAGATACAATCTTGTTAGTATTCTTAAGGAATTCCTTAGAATAAAGTATGAATTTACAAATGAAATGGCTTGGTATTTATAGGTAAAATTTTGCCTCCATCAAATCATCCACCAAATCCATTATTAATTGCTCCACTAATTGCTCCACCAAATCCATTATTAATTGCTCCACTAATTGCTTATCATGTTTGGTGGTGATTTTATAATTTTTATAATTTATTTATTAATTTATTTTTTGCTTTGAAAATGATTGAAAATGACTTTAATAATTACACACAACACACTTCTGGATGGTTCATCACTTTCGGACATGAAATCTTCAGAATTCGAAATTATTTTGTCTTTCCAAGTTATAGATCTTTGAGTCTTCTGTAATCTGGAACTTGAATCAGCTCAATCCGATATTGGAGTAAAGAGTTATGCCCAAAATACGACAGATGCGCAAAATTGGAATTTCCAAAACTGCACTTCGTTAAAACGCCCTTTCAAGTTTCCAATCTCCAAAATTAATATGTCAAGTCCAATTTTTTGCCCTTATTTGACCCACATTTCGTCCTAAATGATTTAATTGTGTCCCAATATTATTTTATCTGTAAAATAACTAAAACACATCAAAACGTTCATCAAACCCGAGAAACTAAATAAAATATTAAGTAAAGGGGGCGGTAAATATTGATATATTTTTCCGCTCATCACACCCCTCAAATCTAACATTTTGCTAGTCCTCGAGAAAAACAACAAAATTAAATCAAGAAACAATTAAAATTAAACTAAGCCCTTTCGTAGGGATCACGGTTGCATTTAGCATATGCACCAAGCCTTTAAACCTCTAGGTGTCCCTAGTGGACGGGTTATAGTCTCGTGAGGGATTACAGCAACGATACCCACAAACGTTTTACAAAAGTAAAAAGATAATAAAACTAATGCACACAAAAGCAAAAAGACAAGAGAGAAGAGAATAAAGAAATTAGTGACTAATCAGGTGAAACTTATACTCCAAGTTACTAGTTGTTTTCTTTCTTTCTAAATTACTCAATAAGTAAATTCTCCGATTATATTTATCATTCTCCATATGCACAGCCGACAAAATATTAATCAACTCATTTTTCCCACAACAGTCGCAAGTGCAGTTGATAAGAGAGTAATATTTTTGTCCTAAAGTTTTATCAGAATTCACACCTTTTTGCAGCAATGGAATAATTTTTCTGATTTTTTTCTTTGATTTTTGATTTTTTTTTTTATTAATATACAATATATTCCATCTATGTAGCGAGTGTTGGGTCGGTGGCTCCCAAACCAGTTGGCTTTAGGGCACCAGGTGTTAAGACACCCGTACAGACTTAATTACTCAGACTTCATATATATATATTTTTGCAGCATCTTTGATCCATGTAGCGAGCTTTGGGCCAGTGACTCCCAAACCAGGTTGGCTTTAGGGCACTATGTGTTAAAACACCCTTACAGACTTCATAACTCGGATCTCAGACGTTTTTTTTTACTCCATCACTTTTTGAGATGCTTCCTCCAATTAAACTAGAGCACTGAATATTACAAACTTTTCAATTATAGCTCATGTCTGTATGTTACATCTGCATGTTACTATGAAGATCCATTTTAGTCAGTTTTATGGAGAATTTACAAATTAAATAATTTAAAATGAAATAAACAAAAACTAACTTGTTTCAAAAATGGTTTGAGATACGTCTCAGGAGTGGAAATTCCTTACACAGCTATATCTTACCAATTTCACCTTTTTAGTCAAAATAAAAACACAAAAACAAAATATTTTTGTAATTTTTGAAAAATTTTCAAATTTTTTTTTTGTATTTTTCGAACAATTTTGGACTAAAAATAAAAACAACACACAAACTAAAAACAAGGTAATGATCAATTAATTCCCTCCCCCAAACCTAAATGAGATATTGTCCCAATGTCTTAAACAGTCGAAGAAGAGTTTAAAAGATAATACCTGGTTAGCTGAAATTCTGCAGAAAATTAAAGGTTAAGATCCAGATTAATCCGACGCCTCTTACCACGATCGTCCACAGACCAATTTATCTTTGAAAGGATAGGGTCAACTTGTGGTTCATAGGCTAAGAGTTGGTCTATTAGATCCGGAGCAGTTCTGGAAGTATAAAGGAGTTCTTTCATAGGTTTTGACACGAAACCATTTCTTCGAGCATCATCAAGAAACACACAAAGAAAATCATAAAATCCTTCAACGTTGTACAGTCCAAGCGGTTTCTGGTGTATGTTCAGGTTCGCCCAAGATAACACTATAAAAATTTCCTCCAATGTGCCCAAGCCACCTGGTAAAGCAATAAAAGCATCAACGCGATTAATCATTTCTACCAATCGTTCAGACATACCTGGCACGATTAGTTCCTCTCCGTTTGATGGTCCAATAAGATTTACCTCCGCCAAGGGTTTTGGGATGATTCCCAAAACGTGAATGCCTCATTCCTATACGAACTTTGAAACGATCCCCATTAGTCCAAGATTGCCTCCGCCATATACTAAGTGCATATTCCTTGCAGCTAAGACTCGACCGAATTCATGTGTTGCTTCTACGTATTGTGGCTTAACACCAACACTAGTACCGCAAAACACACAGATGTTTTCAACTCGTCTTCTTGAAGTGGCTTCCATGTTGTACTCTAGATGTCTTCAAAAGTGCAATGATGAGTTGAATTTATAACACCTGAAAAGGGTGAGTAAAATAATAGCACTAGTACCTGCCAAATGACAATTATTAGTTAATAGTAAAATAAATCGTGATAGTTAAAAAGTTCTGGATCCTGTCGGAGAAAATAAAAGAAAACAACAAAACAAATAACAATTATTAGGAAAAGACAAAGAGATATAATATTTACAAGAAAAATAGTGGCTTGATTGACGTCTATGCGTCAGGGACAAGCTTCCCATCCAATTTTCTTATAAATTGGCAAACATGATATTTTTGAGTCAAATTCCCGAGACTTAACTATTGTCTTTCTTTTTGAAATTGTGTATATAATTTGCGAATGGCTATATGAACATATCCACTAGGATGTGTCTCAAGAGTCGAAGATATATTATCTACAGACTCCTTACTCAAGCCACCCCTAATGAATTTAATTTTATCTTCGTGATTATCAGACACCGTTCCTAAAGAACGACAACGAGTATTGCAATTCCAGCATGCACATTTGTAACAAACACCCATTTGCTTAGCTCTACGTTTCTTTGCATAGGTGCTTCTTCCAAAACTAGGCAGATTTGAAATAAAAGATTCAGAAGTCTCACCTGCCAATCGGACCCGTGCTTCAATTACCCAACGAAATATCATTAGGAACACCATGGATCGTTAGTAATCTCATCCGTTCTAAGCGAGCTTTGTATACTTTCATCAGAGAGTTTTGAGGGAGAGAAGGAAATTGCTTGTGAAGTTTTGCGAGAACTTCTTCCATCCTGAAATGTCTTAATCTGAAAAAACTAAACACACAAAATTAAATCACACCAAATCACAATATATACACAAATTGCATGGGTTGCCTCCCTGCTAGTGCTAAGTTTAAAGTCGTCAGCTAGACGTGACTTCTCGATCATTAGACTGGATTTGAAAGTGTGACACTTTCTTTTTGTCGCTCAAATGATTCTCCCCAGTAGTGTTTGACACGCTGACTGTTAACCATGAATGTTTCATTGGTGTTGGGATCCAGTAACTCAACAGCTCCATATGGTAAAACCTGAGTGATCACAAATGGACCTGACCACCTTGATTTCAAATTTCCAGGGAAACGTTTCAACCGTGAATTGTACAACAACACTTGCTGCCTTGATCCCAACTGTCCGTGCACTATTTTTCAATCATGCCATTTCTTGGTCTTTTCTTTGTACAATCTGGCATTCTCATAAGCCTGTAAGTGAAATTCCTTCAATTCGTTGAGTTGGTGAAGTCGTTTCTCTCATGCAGCTTGTGAATCAAGATTCAACTTCTTCAGTGCCCAGTACACCTTGTGTTCAAGCTCAACTGGCAGATGGCATGCTTTTCCAAACACCAATCGATATGGGGACATACCAATGGGTGTCTTGTAAGCTGTACGGTAGGCCCATAATGCATCATCTAGTTTTGTAGACCAATCTTTCCTTGTTGATCCAACAGTTCTCTCCAAGATTCTTTTGATTTCCCTGTTTGAAACTTCAACCCGTCCGTTTGACTGTGGATGGTAAGCAGTGGCAATATTGTGAGTAACTCCATATTTGGATAGGAGTGCATCAAAGTATCTGTTACAGAAATGTGAGCCACAATCACTGATAATTGCCCGAGGTGTTCCGAACCAAGTGAAAATTGTTTTTTTAGGAATTTGATCACCACTTTTAAATCATTGGATGGTAGTACAATTGTTTCAACCCATTTGGAGATGTAATCTACAGCAACCAAGATGTACAGGTTTTCGAATGATGGAACAAAGGGTCCAATGAAATCTATACCCCACACATCGAATATCTCCACTTCCAGAATGTTTTGCAACGGTCCTTCATTTCTCTACGAAATATTCCCATTCTCTGGCACCTGTCACATTGAAGAGCAAAAAGATAAGCATCTTAAAAAAAAGTGGGCCAGAACAAACCTGGTTGTAGGACTTTGGCTGCAGTTTTGTTTCCGCTAAAGTGTCCGCCATATGGTGATGAATGACAATGCTGCAAAACACTGTTGACCTCCTCTTGGCTCTTGTGGAACACACTGTCTCAATAATTGATCAGCACACCGGTTGAACATGTACGACTCATCCCAGACATAGTGCTTGACTTTGTTGAAGAATTTCTTCCATTGCTGAGTTGTCCATTCCAACGGTCATTTTCCTGACACAATGTAGTTTACATAGTCAGCATACCAATGGGCATCTTGTTGTTTCATGGCAAACAGCTGTTCATCTGGAAAAGTTTCTTTGATTAACAGATCTTTGCCAGCTGTTTCTCCATTCTCGAGCCTTGATAGATGATCTGCCACTTGGTTTTCGGTCCATTTCCTGTCTTTGATCTCCACGTCAAATTCTTGCAGAAGAATTATCCAACAGATTAATCTGGGTTTGGCATCTTTCTTCGTGATCAGATATTTGATTGCTGAATAATCTGTGTAGACCATCACTTTGGGACCCAGCAGATAGGAGCGGAATTTGTCAAAAGCGTACACAACTGCGAGCAACTCCTTTTCAATGGTTGTGTAGTTGAGTTTAGCTTCATTCAAAGTTCTGCTGGAGTAGTAAATGGTGTGAAAAATCTTTGCTTTGTGTTGTCCCAAAACTGCACCTACAGCAAAATCACTAGCATCACACATTACTTCAAATGGAAGGGTCCAGTCTGGTGCTACAATGATGGGGGCCGAAATAAGCTTTTGTTTTAAGATCTCAAAAGCTTCCTGGCATTCTTTGGTGAATTTGTAAGGCACATCCTTCTCCAGAAGATTGCAAAGAGGTTTAGCAATCTTGGAAAAGTCTTTGATAAATCTCCTGTAAAAACCTGCATGTCCAAGAAAACTCCGAATCCCTTTTACAGATGTCGGGGGAGGTAGTTTGTCAATTGTTTCAATCTTTCCTTTGTCTACCTCGATTTCCTTTTGTGAGATCCGGTGTCCAAGAACAATGCCCTCATATACCATGAAATGGCATTTCTCCCAATTGAGCACCATGTTTGTATCTTCGCACCTTTGTAACACATGTTCCAAATTTTGCAAGCAGTGGTCAAAAGAATCTCCAAACACATAAAATTCATCCATAAAAACCTCCATACTCTGCTCCAGCATGTTTGAGAAGATGGCCATCATGCAACGCTGAAATGTAGCAGGGACATTACATAATCCAAATGGCATTCTGCGGAAAGTAAAAGTACCATAGGGACAAGTAAAAGTAGTTTTCTCCTGGTCTTCTGGTGCGATGGCAATCTGTTTGTACCCTAAATATCCGTCCAGAAAAAAATAGAACTCATGTCCCGCTAGTCTGTCTAACATATGGTAATTCAGAAGAGTTTCCAAGAAATGCATACCTGAGATGGCTCAGAAGTAACTTCAGCTCCACCTGTGGTGGTTCTTCAATCGAAGGCTTGATTCGATCTTTCTTTGGCAGTTTCAGGCTTTCCACTTGTGGTGTTGCTTTGAATTGGAATGGTTTGTCAAGGTAGTTGATACATTCCAGGATTTCAGCATCTATCTCGCTGGCAGTCATGTTGGTGATGCAGGCTTCAAGTGTATCCATGGGATTTAGCTCAGTATCCTGAAAGATACTATCAACAACATCAACTCTGAAGCATTCTTCTTCCTTTTCATCGCTCAGGAATTTCATGGCTTTGAAAACATTGAAAGTAACTTCTTGGTCCTGAACTTTCATGGTTAGTTCTCTTTTTTGTACATCAATCACAGTTCGTCATGTCGCCAAGAATGGTCTTCCAAGGATGATAGGCACATCTTTGTCTTCTTCCTTGTCAAAGATAATGAAATCTGCTGGAAGAATGAGTTTGTCGACTTTGACCAGCACATCTTCGACAACACATCTTGGAAATGGAGCATTCGATCAGCAAGTTGTAATGAGACTGAGGTAGGCATTACATCTCCAATTTGCAGTTTCATGTAAATAGAAAAAGGCATCAAATTAATAATTGCACCTAAGTCACATAAAGCCTTACCGATATAGTGTTCTCCAATGGTGCATGGGATAATGAAACTGCCAGGATCTTTCAGCTTTTAGGGATGTTTCCTCTGAATAATGGCACTGTATTCTTCCGTCAATGCTACTGTCTTGTAATCTCCCAATCTTCGTTTTCGTGAAAGAATGTCTTTCATGAATTTTACATAGCTGGGCATTTCTTCCAAGGCTTCTGTAAATGGAATGTTGATGTGAAGCTTTTTGAACACCTCCAGGAATCAAGCAAACTGCTTGTCCAGTTTGTTTTTCTGAAGTCGTTGTGGAAAATGTGGAGATGGAGTGATCTGATCTTTTTCTTTTTCCTTTTCTTTTTTTTTCCTCCATCTGTTGCTTTGTTTCTTTTGAAACTTCCTCAATTGTTGCCTTGATTCCAACATCTTTGTTGATTTCAGTATCGCTTTTCAAGGTGATGGCTTGACATTGCTCATTCCCTCAGTTCCTTGGATTGGGTTCTGTGTTGCTGGGAAGATTACGTGGCGGTCTGTAACTTTGAGCATTGGCCAGTTGTCCAATTTGATTCTCAAGTGCTTTGATGGAAGCAGATTAGCTCTGCAAGATATCATCATATGCTACTTGTTGCTTTTTGAACATCTCTGCAATCCATTCTTTCATTTCTGGTTCTTTTTCATGTTCCTGGCCTTTGTTCTGTTGTTGAAATCCTGGTGGTGGATAGTTTTGCTGTTGGAATCCAAGTGGTGGATTGTTCTTTTGTCCTGAATTATTGCTCCATGAAAAATTGGGATGATTCCTCCACCTTGGGTTGTAGGTGTTGGAATATGGATTGTTCCCTTGTCTGTTGAAATGGTTGACATAATTCACCGTCTCTTCAAGTTGGTTTGGTTCTGGTGCTCCTCCATATGGTGAACTTGTGGATCCAGTGCTGAGAGTCTCCATGAATTTTCATATCTGATCCAGCTTGGCGTTGACTGCTGTATTGGCTCCACTTTCATAAATTCCTGCAATTCTTTGGATCATGCTCATTTCTGTTGGCCACAAGGAATTGTTGTTGGCCATTTCTTCGATTAGGTCCCAGGCTTGATCTTCTCCTTTTGCCGTTAAAGCTCATACAGCAGCAGCATCGATTGTGGTTCTCATCAGTCCAGAAAGTCCATTATAGAAGGTTTGGACTTGAAGCCATTTTGGAATCTCATGATGGGGACATTTCCGGAGCAAATCTTTGTACATTTCCCAAGCTTCGTAGAGAGTTTCTTTGTCTTGTTGCACAAAGGTTGTGATGTCATTCCTCAGTTTTCCAGTTCTGGCTGGTGGAAAGTACTTTGCAAGGAATTCGGTGGCTAAAGTGTTCCAATTTGTGATGGAACCTGCTGGTAGTGAATGTAGCCAAGCTTTATCTCTGTCTTTCAAGGAGTATGGGAAAATACGCAGTCTCATTACTTCTTCAGCTTCTCGGTTGTAATTGAAAGTGCCGTAAACTTCCAGGAAGTTGCTGATGTGGGCATTAGGATCTTCAGTTGCATTCCCCTCAAACTGAACTGACTGCTGAATAATTTGAATGCATGTTTTTATGTCACCTGCATTTGCTGGTAAAGGGGGAAGTACAATACATTAAATGAGTCTGTCAACCACCGGAACGGTTCTGTCTCGAATGGGAATTGGCGGTGCAACCTCCAAAGGTTCAGGTTCCATGTTGACTAAAACTCCTTGGCCTTCTCGCCTTTCCCTTCTCAACTGTCTGATGGTTCTTTCAATTTTTGGGTCAAACGGTCGGAGTTCAAAGCTTCTGGTTCGTCTCATGAAGGATCTGAGAACCTGAAACACAAGAAAACAAAAACAATAAGTAAAAATAAATTAGATACAAGTAAAGGTATCTAACCTCTAAACTAATAGTGAAAGATAAATAAGTCCCCGACAACGGTGCCAAAAACTTGACCGGTGCTTACACACGCGTATAACGCAAGCGCACGTATCGTTCAAGTAGAATAAAAAGTATCGATTCCACGAAGACTTAATACCTAATCTATTAATTTTATGAGGTCAAATGATTACTAGTATATAACAGGTTGATTGATTGATTTGAAATGGTGATGATTTTGAATTTAAAAACAAGTAAATAAAATTGCGCGAAAGTAGGCTTAAGAAAATTCAATATTAGGAAACTATCTAGGGGTGTGAATCTTTCTAATATCCTTTAAAAGATGAAGCGGTTATTTCATGTTTGTGTAATAAATCGGTTTACTAACCTAGAACACGAAATTATGCAAAAGCATATGTCGATGGTCAGACACAAATACCCAGTATAACCCAATTAAACCATATGTCTATGTCAACCAAATTACCTGGATTCATTAAGTTTAAGTTCCAATTATGGCTACCCCCGCCCGACAGTTATATGTCTATCCTGTAAGGAAATCTATTAAAGGGTTATCTATCCTCAAGGAAGATCGTGGGCTATTAAGTCTAAGGCTGAAACCTAAAATTCCTTTGTCAAGTTTATTTTAGATTTACCAGATCAATCTTATTAATGGCCAATTAACAAGACGCATTAAGCTTAAGACTTAATAAGTAAACCTTTAAATTACCCAAACTATAAAATAACCCCTTATAAACCGGTGATATTAGAATTCATCACAACCCCAGATAACTAACTTAGTTACGACACATAACTAGGGCTAGTAAAAACTTAAATAAAATAAAAGACAAAAAGTAAATGCTGAAAAGTAAATTGCTGAAAAGTAAATGTCGGAAAGTAAATGCTGAAATTAAATACCGAAAATTAAATGCTGAAAAGTAAATGGTGAAAGTAATTACTGAAAAGTAAAATGCTGAAAAGTAAATTACTGAAAAGTAAATTGCTGAACAGTAAATGCTGAAAAGTAAATTGCTGAAAAGTAAATAAAGTAAAAGTACAATAAAAGAAAATGCTGAGGTAAAAGGATCCACTTTTATTACTTCTATTTTAGATATCTCCCTTAATATAATATATTAGTTTTGCATGATAATTACCAACCAGCCATATAGACGGTTTCCGGATTAAGTCAAATTAATAATTAATTACCAACCGACCAATCAGGCGGTATCCAGTTTAGTCAGGTTAAAACCAATTTAAATAATTACCAACCGACCAATATGGCGGTATCCTCATTAAGTCAGGTTTTAACTAGTTTATAAATTATAATTAAGGGAGATTAATCTAAATATTAGTAATAAAAGTTTTACCTTTTACCCCATCAAAGGTGAGTTACCTCCTCATTACAGAAAAATAAAAAACTGAAAATTAAAGAAAGAAAAGTTTTGTGAGTAAAAGTAAATTGCGGAAAGTAAAAACTGAAAAGTAAAGAAAAGAAAGTACGAAAGAGGAAATTAATTACTGAAAGCTGCAAATAAACAAACAAGATACAATCTTCTTAGTATTCTTAAGGAATTCCTTAGAAGAAAGTATGAATTTACAAATGAAATGGCTTGGTATTTATAGGTAAATTTTTGCCTCCATCAAATCATCCACCAAATCCATTATTAATTGCTCCACTAATTGCTCCACCAAATCCATTATTAATTGCTCCACTAATTGATTATCATGTTTGGTGGTGATTTTATAATTTTTATTATTTATTTATTAATTTATTTTTTGCTTTGAAAATGACTTTAATAATTACACACAACAAACTTCTGGATGGTTCATCAATTTCGGGCATGCAATATTCATAATTAGAAATTATTTTGTCTTTCACAGTTATAGATCTTTGAGTCTTATTTAATCGAGAACTTGAATCAGCTCAATCCGATATCGGAATAAAAGGTTATGCCCAAAATACGACAGATGTGCAAAACTGGAATTTCCAAAACTGCACTTCGTTAAAACGCCCTTTCAAGTTTCCAATCTCCAAAATTAATATGTTAAGTCCAATTTTTGCCCTTATTTGACCCACATTTCGTCCTAAATGATTTCATTGTGTCCCAATATTATTTTATCTACAAAATAAACTAAAATACATCAAAACGTTCATCAAACCCGAGAAACTAAACAAAATATTAAGTAAAAGGGGCGGTAAATATTGATATATTTTCCGCTCATCACCCATTTGCTACCATTAGGAACAATGCTTCTGGTACATCAACCGGTGTCCAAACATATTTGGTATACATGGAATCCACTTCGGACTTCATGGCAATTTGTCATAAAGCGGAGTCGATACCTTGTATCGGTTCCTCATACGTAGCCGACTCATTATCCTCAATAAGTTTAATATCTAGATGAGGTGAAATCAGAAACCCATACCTCTCAGTTGCTTTCTGACTCTCTCTGACCTACGCGGTTCTTGTGTATTAGAAGATTATGGAACAATCTCATCCCTGATGAACTGTTCGTGTTCCGTGAGGGAGTCGGTGCCAGGAACAGTATCACTCTGATTTTCATCGAGTTCTACTTTCCTCCCACTTACCACTGCATTTAGGAATTCCTTTTCTAGAAATATCGCATGGAGAGCAACAAATATTTTATTCTCTTATGGGCTGTGGAAATAATATCCTTTGGTTTCCCTAGGATAACCAATTACAAATAGACATTTATCCGATTTGGGTTCTAGTTTGGCACCATCCAAATATTTAATATATGCCCAACATACCAAAATCTTCATGAATGAGAAACCCAGTTTCTTTCCTGTCTATATTTCATATGGAGTCTGTCAAACAGACTTTGACGGAACCTTATTCAAAATAAGTATTGCACTGTTCAATGCGTATCCCCAAAAGGAAATTGGTAGCTTAATGCGACTCATCATTAACCTTACCATGTCCAACAAAGTTCAGTTTCTCCGTTCGGACACACCTTTCAAGTGAGGTGTTCCGGGAGGAGTCCACTGTGAAAGAATTATTGGACAGTTATGACCCATATCATCACTATTTGTACAGAACATGACGTTGTTGTACAAATTAACTATGTGACAAAGGAAATTGCTCTTTTATCATTTGTAATTGGATTACCGATATACATAAATGATAAAAGTCCATATGATTAGTACCGGATTAATTAGATATGAGACAATATTAATCCACTAAGGTTTAATCATTAAATATCCCTAGTCGTAGTATTATCGAGACTGGACATCGATAATGAGGAATAGACTAATATTGCACTTGTGCGCATTATGGAGGCATAATGGCATAGTTCTCATATATTTGGGTATTGGATACTCATACAAGTGTAATAGGAGGTTCTGTTTACCGATGGTACGGAAACAGTTTCGCTCTGGATAGACCCCTCGGAAACCCATTGGTAGTATGACTATGTGTCTATGGGAATCCGAATTAGGGTAGGTGTATTTGGTCTTAACCTGAGACTTGCATCGCTAATACTTGCGACAATCAGTAAACTTTGGTTTTGGTCTTCCGGGGTTTTAACAGGTTCTGTGTACGCCTCTTCTGGGTATACTGAGAATCGTAGTGTATTGGATGTGATGTCAAGATGGAAGTATCACTTCAGTTATATGTAGATGATGATCACGCAAGATACGGAACTGGTACTCTTGTATGCTGCAGCTATCGGGACAATATGACAAGGTCATGATTATCCGATTATAGAGACTAGTTACCAGAGATCCGATATATGCTTCGTACGGGGCAGACACAATTCCAGCCCCAGGCCTAGCATGTGACATTTCGATACTGGATCGTAATACGCAATACTACGTATACTACGTCTGACAAAGATCTTGTATTCCGCAGAAGAATATTTCTGGAGAATTGGGTAGGCACGGTGCTTTGCTAGAAGCCAACCATGTCTTGTAAATCGGTAAAAAACGTAGTAGTACCGGGTACGCACGTATTCAGATAGTCCGATGACCGTATTTACTGCCAACATATCTAGGGATCTCTTGGATTGCTTCCCGAAGATTCACCGTTGAGATTTGACTCGAACAGAAAATTAATCTGGGATTAATTATGAGAGAGAAAATTAATTTGGGATTAATTACGACAATAAATTAATCTGTGATTAATTAAAAGAGAAAGAATTAATATCGGATTAATTGCGATGAGAATTTATCTGGGATTAAATTCGTCGAGAAGAGAGAAACGCGATTAATTTAGAATTGATCGGTAAAGTAAAGTAAATTTATAGTGAATTAGATTTTACTATTTAATTATTTATTTAAATGGGCTAAAATAATATATTAGATATTTTATTGAAATTAGATTTCAACGCGGAATTAAAATTGGATTTTAATTCAAGCGAATGAATTAATTTAGATCTAATTCGCGAGCGACTTCCATAATAATTTTGCGAGGCATTATTATTTAATTATATTGGATTTTATTACGTCGCGAAGCAAAACTCGTTTAATCGGATTAAACGAAAACGAGCCCGAAGTGTGTTGTGGAAATCACTTGAATTTTGAATTTAAAGTGGGTCCCACCAACTTACATCACTAGTCACTTTTTATTGATGGAAGTAGTTGAGAGCAATTATGGAAACTTGCTTAACACACTTTGACTTTTGGAAAGTATATACACTTTTTGGAAAAGAATTTTGGTAATAGTTTTTTGTAAAAACAAAACACAAAACTCTTCTCTCATTTTTGCTCTCTCATGGCCGAGAGCTTCTCCCTCTCTCTTAAAGTCTTTGTTGCAAAAATTTGTTCTTGCTAGCACATCAAGGAGTCAATAAAGGTGTTATGGAAACTCACCCGAGAGTATGAAACTCAATTTCAAGCTCCGAAGCTTTCAACACAACCAACAAAGAAGGAATTTTTGAAATCTCCTCAACCAATCAATGTGAGTATTCCGCAACTCTCTTGATAATTCACACACAAATCACTCTTAGACGATCTTGGCATGTTCTAGGAACACTTACAATTGGTATCAGAGCGATCTAAGTTTGATTTGAAAATCTAGGGTTCTAAACTTTAATTTGGGATTTTTGTGATTGGAGAATGAAATGCCTAAATTGATTGTTGGGTTATGTTTGTATAATGTTGAATTGTATTTGTGCATTGATGGAATTGAGAAAAATTGATTAGATCAAAAATCCATAATTCCTTGGACATGGCCGATTATTACCCTAGGTGGATTCATGGTGATTTTTTTTTTTTTAAAATTTAACAATTGGATATATTAATTGCATGAAATGAATATTAATTGTTGGTTTAATTGGATTGAAATCGGAATTGAATATTATTTCATGATGATTGCCGTGAATGAAGCATGTTGGAAGATTGATTTTGCCCCAATTTTGTGTTGGACATGAATTTGGGAATTAGGGATGATTAATTGAATTAATTAGTATTTTGGAAGCATTAGATTAATTAATAAATTATGGTAATTACACTTGAATTAAATTAATTGTAATTTGGAATAATGAGTTAATTTAATTTATTGTATTTGGGCTTAATGGGCTTGGTTGGGCCAAGTTTAGTTTAGGATAATTGGTTGGATCCAATTGGGCCTAAAACCATTTCCATAAAGTCCAAATATGATAATTGGGCCTAAATTGATTTTTGGCATAGGGTGATTCCAAATTTTAGATTTGACCCATAATTGCCAAAGCTCATGCCTTAAGAATTAATTGAAAGCTCATTGGACTTTAATTGAATAATATTGGATACTAATTGGGCCTTGAGACCCGTTATGATTGATTTGGAATCCAGTCTAAAAGGAACTATTGAAAGTGTAAGTATTTAATTTGGAATTAAATATGAATTAGTATTGAATATAATTTAAATTGGATTTAAATTTATAGTTCGATATAATTCAAGAATACTTACTTTGAGTATTTATTCTTAAACGAGTTGGACTCGCGCAAATCAAATCGTTGTTGAACATTGGATGGTCATTAATTTAAAGATTAATTAATTGGATTAGATGATTGATAACATGCTTTGTGTGAATAATTGGATGTATGTCTGAATAATGTATATCAGATGGATATTAGAAGGGTGAGGGCAATTTTGGAAATTGTTGTAATAAATTTAGAATTTATTAAATTGGACCTGCGTGTCCAGCCTATTACCTCTTTTCTCATTGTATTTCTCTTCTCACCTATTCCCCTCAATGTAAATGAGGTTTCTTTAGAAGTATTATGTAATTGGGTAGAAGTATGAATAGTGCTAGCGGGAGAGAGGAAATTGAGAGATTTGTTCTAGGAATAATTTGTTGAATATCCATCCGCATATCATTATTAATTTTTTCGCGCCTTATTATGCTTTTAGAATGCATGCTTAAGGGTGTATGATGAGACCTAATTAAAGATAATAAATTGGCTGCCAAATCGAGACAAAAACCCTCATTTTATATTAAGCATTTTTCCTTCCATTGAGTGATTCTCTCTCAAGATCCAAGATTGGCATTGGTTTGTTGGCCCAAGTCAAGATCTTTGACCATTGTGGATGTGTTTGAATCATGCATGCTTTGTTCCATATCGTACGCCTTGGGCAAGTTGTGATTTGTTGGCCAAAGTCAATGTCACTTCTTGTTCATCGACCTCGATTACGAAGCTTTCCCACTGTCAATGGGTCACGCTTAACTGGTTTCATTAAGCTTGTTGAGCCAAAGCTAAGGCTTAGTTGATTCAGAGGAAAAAGGTTAGGGAATATATCAGATATATTTGCATATATTAGATTATGTTTCGGACTTGGATGTCCACCTACTGGATCTAGGAATTGGATGGGATCCAATTGATCTTAGAGATCTACCTAGTTAAGTTTCATACAATTGTTGGGCCAAAGTCAAGGTTGTGTGTTATTTAACGGGATCCTAGCCCACTAGGAAACTAGGCTTCCCGAGTACTCCACTGAGGGTTAGAGGCTCGCCGAAAAATAGTGGGAAGCAAGTATTAAATTTGAAATTTCGTTTAGATACTTGCCAATACGCGCTCATTTCATTTTTCGTCATAAAAAATTTATATATATTAGTTGGACTAATATTCAATTGTTGTTTTAATTAAACAGTTGGACTGTATTCAAACTACTTCATTTATAATTGATTATATAATTGGATTATAGTAATCAATATATTTGAATTTAACCAATCAAATAGTAGTTGATTATATAGTTAGACTATAGAAATCATTATATTCGATTATACCCGAAATCGTTGATTGGATAGTTGGACTATTGGAATCAAGATAACTGAAAGATTAGCGTTTAAAACATAATCCTGGGTGAAAATGTCTTTAAGCGGCTTCAATTTTCAAATTGGGAATAGAACCTCAGGATAGTCCTGGGAGCCAAGAAGTTACTTTATTTGATAGAGTGACATCTCGGGCCTAAGCCCGGAGTTGAGCAAATATTGGAGCATGAACTTTGGAAGACTCATGGTGATGATAACTTTAGTGCTCAATCTGTTATGTTTGCCGCAATGACTCCTTAATTTCTTCGTCAGAACTAAGGATTAGATCCTTATAGTATGATATTGGAATTGAAGGATCTTCATAGATCTATTCTTAGATCTTAGAAGTACTAACTGCAATAAGAAAAACTCTTGGAGAGTTAATGGCTATGCTCAAGGAGACAGAGCCAGAGCTTACAAAAGGGCAAGAAGCGCAAGGCGCATCTTACTTCGACATCCCAGAAGGCCAAGGCTTGGCCGAAGGCTTCTGGGGGTGTGAAGAAAAAGGTAAGGCTAAATCGTCACAGTCTTCTGGGAAGACAAATGACATATCCCAAGATGTCTGCCTAAACTGTAGCAAACGGGGTCACTGAAAGCGTGACTGCCGTATGGACAAGACAGACATGAAGGAAGTGAAGGTGGGACAAGGTTCCGGCTTCAAGTATGTTTGTTATAAACATGTTCACTACTGGTTTTAAAATTGGATTTTTGATACTAGATGTGGTACATAAATATATGTACTGATATGCGGGATCTGCTGATAAGCAGAAGACAGGCTTCAGATGAGATCGACCTATGAGTTGGAAACAGGACGAGAGTCATTGTTTTGGCCGTAGAAACCTAAGTTTTGGAACTTCCCTTTGGGCATGTACTTAAATTAAGAGACTATTATAATGTATATAGTTTGACTAGGAACATTATCTCTGTATCTAGTTTAACCCGTTGCAGGTATACCTTTATATTCTAGAACACTAAGTGTTTTGTTTATAAAGATGATATTGAGATAAGCATATTAGATGTGAATAATAGAATTTATATTTAGAATGTAAATGAATCTCAAACATATATTATGACAAAAAAGCTCCAAGTGAATAAATCTGTTGAGAGACTTAAAAGTGGCATTGTTGTCTAGGACACATTAACAAGACTCGTATATCTACACTTTCGAAGAGTGGGAACTAGGACGGATTTGATTCTAATTCAAATGATGTCTATGAATCTAGTTTATTAGGCAAAGTGCCTAGAACACCTTTTACTAGGTAAAAGTACAAGTGCCACCGATCTGTTAGCCCTCGTTCATAGTGACGTAAGTGGGCCCATGTCTAGCTAGGCTAGAGGTAGATATGAATACTTCGTAACCTTTACGGATGTGGCATCGCCTTACGGTTATGTGTATCTTATAAAACACAAGTCAGAAACTTTTAGAGTTTCGACACGAAGTAAGAAAATAGACCGGTAAAAGTATTAAAAACATTACGGTTAGACCATAGTGTAAAATACTTAAAGATATGAGTTTCAAGATTACTTGAAAGAGTATGTTATTCTTTCACAGTGGACTCCTCCTGGGACACCTCAATTTGATGGTGTGTCCGAACAGAGAAACCAAACTTTGTTGGACATGGTAAGGTTAATGATGAGTCGCTCTGAGCTACCAATTTCCTTATGAGGATACACACTATACAGTGCAATACTTATTTTGAATAAGGTTCCATAAAAATTTGGGGATTCATATTAGATATGAAAAGGAAAGAAACTGGGTTTCTCATTCCTAAAGATTTGGGGATGCTGGGCATATAATTGAATGTTTGGATGATACCAAACTAGAACCCAAATCGGATAAGTGTCTATTTGTAGGTTGTCCTAGGGAAACCAAAGTATAGTTCTTATACAACTCACAAGAGAACAATGTAATTGTTGCTCTCCATGCGGTTTTCCTAAGAGGAATACCTAAATACAGTGGTAAATGGGAGGAAAGTATAACTCGATGAAAATTATAGTAATACTGTTCCAGGCACCGAGTCCTCACGGAACACCAACAGTTCATCAGGGATGAAACTATACCAATAATTTTCGAATACACAAGAACTGTGTAGGTCGGAGAGAGTCGGAAAACAACCTGGGAGGTATGGGTTTCTGATCTCACCTCATGTAGATATTAATCTTATTGAGGAAGACGAACCGACTACGTATGAGGAAGTGATACAAGGTATCGACTTCTTTTATTTCAATGTGCCAGGAAGTCCGAAATGGATTCCATGTATACCAACTAAGTTTAGACAATGGTTGATGTACCAGAAGGCATTGTGCCTATAGGTACTAAATGTGTCTTCAAGGAAGACATACATAGATGGCAACATACAAATGTACACAGCAAGGCTTGTACAGAAAGGATATCGTCAACGAAGAAATTTTTTCACCTGTTGCCATGATTAAATCCATTTGGATAATGCTTGCTTATGCTGCATATTTCATTTATGAAATATGGCATATGGACGTCAAAATCGCTTTCCTTAACGGTAACCTTTTGGAGGATGTTTACAATATCCTGACGGTTTTTGTCGTACCAAAACATGCAAACAAGGTTTGCAAGTTAAATCTATCCATTTATGGATTAAAGCAAGCATTGTGTTCTTGGAACCAACATTTTTTATAAGATCATAATGGTATAAGATTTCATTCAAAACGAATATGATTCTTATGTATATAAGAAGGTTGGTGGGAGCGCACTGACAATGAATGTCCTATAATTTGATGATGTATTGCTTCTTAGCAATAACATTCCCATAATATAATCGGTGAAAGCTTGGCTTTCATGAAAATTCTTCGTAGATTACTTAGGAGAGGCAACCTTTATTCTAGGAATGAGGATCCACTGGGATAGATCTAAAAGTTGTTGGCACTCTCCGAGAATTTGACATTGAAATAAATGTATGTGACCTACTGTCTCATATGCTTTGAGCATATGTAGACGCTATAAGTCCAATCCAGGTGATGGTCACTGGATTGAAGTAAAAAATATCCTTGAGTATCTTAGACGAACTAATGATGCTTTCTTAATTTATGGAGAAGGAAAACTTGAGGTAACTGGGTTTACCGTTGCAAGTTTCCAAACTGACAAAGACGACTTTAAGTCACATTAAGGGTACATATTTAGTTTGAACAACAGAATAGTGAGCTGGAAATATTCCAAGCAAGTTACTGTTGCCGAATAAATAACAAAAGCGGAACATTGCTGCAGCTGAGCCAGGAAAAGAAGCATTTTGGATCTATATAATCCTAATTGGATTAGGTATAGTTCTGTTAGCAGCTGAGCTGGGCTACAACACATGCTAAGGAACCGCGGTCTCATCAATGATCCAAGTATGTACTTCGACGGTTTCATCTAATTCGTCAGATCATACATCATGGCGATGCGATGATAGAATAAAACGTATCAGATGATAACATTGTAAATCCGCTGACGAAAGTTGTTTCTCAGCAGAGGTTTGAGTGTCCCGTACATAGTTCAATGTGTAGGTTACTTGAGTGATTGGCTATAGGCCAAGTGGGAGATTGTTGAACAATTATGACCCATAGCATCACTATTTGTACAGAACATGGCGTTGTTGTACAAATTAACTATGTGACAAAAGAAATTGCTCTTTTATCATTTGTAATTAGATTACCGATATACATAAATGATAAAAGTCCATATGATTAGTACTAGATTAATAAGATATGAGACAATATTAATCCACTAAGGTTTAATCATTAAATATCCCTAGTCGTAGTATTATCGAGACTGGACATCGATAATGCGGAATAGACTAGTATTGCACTTGTGCGCATTATGGAGGCATAATGACATAGTTCTCATATATTTGGGTATTGGATACTTATGCAAGTGTAATAGGAGGTTTTGTTTACCGATGGTACGGAAACAGCTTCGCTCTGGATAGACCCCTCAGAAACCCATTGGTAGTATGACTATGTGTCTATGGGAATCTGAATCAGGGTAGGTGTATTTGGTCTTAACATGAGACTTGCATCGCTAATACTTGCGACAATCAATATACTTTTGGTTTTGGTCGTCCGGTGCTTTAACAGGTTCTGTGTACGCCTCTTCTGGGTATACTAAGAATCGTAGTGTATTGGATGTGATGTCAAGATGGAAGTATCACTTCAGTTAGATGGAGATGATGATCACGCAGGATACGAAACAGGTACTCTTGTATGCTGCAGCTATCGGGATAATATGACAAGGTCATGATTATCCGATTATAGAGACTAGTTACCAGAGATCCTATATATGCTTCGTACGGGGCAAACACAATTCCAGCCCCAGGCCTAGCATGTGACATTTCGATACTGGATCGTAATACGCAATACTACGTATACTACGCCTGACAAAGATCTTGTATTCCGCATAAGAATATTTCTGGAGAATTGGGTAGGCACGGTGCTTTGCTAGAAGCCAACCATGTCTTGTAAATCGATAAGAACGTAGTACCGGGTACGCACGTATTCGTATAGTCCGATGACCTTATTTACTACCAACATATCCAGGGATAACTTGGTTCGCTTCCCGAAAATTCACCGTTGAGATTTGACTCGAACAGAAAATTAATCTGGGAATTATAAGAGAGAAAATTAATTTGGGATTAATTACGATAATAAATTAATCTGGGATTAATTAAAAGAGAAAGAATTAATCTGGGATTAATTGCGACGAGAATTTATCTGAGATTAAATTCGTCGAGAAGAGAGAACGCGATTAATTTAGAATTGATCGGTAAAGTAAATTTAATAGTGAAATTAGATTTTACTATTTAATTGATTTAAATGGGCTAAAATATTATATTAAATATATTAATTGAAATTAGATTTCAACGTGGAATTAAAATGGATTTTAATTCAAGCGAATAAATTAATTTATAATTAATTCGCGAGCGACTTCCGTAATAATTTTGCGAGGCATTATTATTTAATTAAATTGGATTTAATTATGTCGCGACTCAAAACTTGTTTAATCAGATTAAACAAAACCGAGCCCGAAGTGTGTTGTTGAAACAACTTGAATTTTGAATTTAAAGTGGGTCCCACCAACTTACATCACTAGTCACTTTTTATTGATGGAAGTAGTTGAGAGCAATTATGGAAACTTGCTTAACACACTTTGACTTTTGGAAAGTATATACACTTTTTGGAAAAGAATTTTGGTAATAGTTTTTTGTAAAAACAAAAAACAAAACACAAAACTCTTCTCTCCTTTTTGCTCTCTCATTGCCGAGAGCTTCTCTCTCTCTCTCTCAAAGTTTTTGTTGCAAAACTTTGTTCTTGCTAGCACATCAAGGAGTGAATCAAGGTGATAGGGAAACTCACCCGAGAGTATGGAAATCGTTTTCAAGCTCTGAAGCTTTCAACACATCCACCAAGAAGGAATTTTTGAAATCTCTCCAACCAATCAATGTGAGTATTCCGCAACTCTCTTGATAATTCACACACAAATCACTCTTAGACGATCTTGGCATGTTCTACGAACACTTACAAGAATACCATATTCTTTTAAGTAATCAAGAAACTCATTGCTTAAGTATTTTTCACCACGGTCCGACCGTAATGTTTTAATACTTTTTCCGGTCTGTTTTTCTACTTCGTGTCGAAACTCTTTGAATTTATCAAAAGTTTCCGACTTGTGTTTTTCATAAGATACACATAACAATAACGCGATGCAACATCCGTAAAGGTTACGAAATATTCATATCCACCTCTAGCCTGGCTAGACATGGGCCTACATACGTCACTATGATCGAGGGCTAACAGCTCGGTGGCACGTACACCTTTACCGCTAAAAGGTGTTTTAGGAATTTTTTCCTAATAAACAAGATTCCCAGACATCATAATAATTAGGATCAAATCCGTCCAAGTATCCACTATTCGAAGGGTGGATATACGAGTCTTGTTAATGTGTCCCAGACGACAATGCCACAGATAAGTTTCATATGTTTTACTCAATTTGAGCCTTTTGTTTGTCATGTTATATGTTTGAGGTTCATTTATATTCAAAATATAAAGACCATCATTAACATATGCTGTACATATCAAAATGTCATATTCATATACAAAACACCCAGTGTTTCTGAATACAAAGGTATACCCACATCGGGTTAAATAATATACGGAGATGATGTTCCTTAGTCAAACTAGGTACAAAATAAGAGTTAACTAATGTAATTACATGCCCTAGGTTCAAAACATATGTCTCTACGGCCAAAAAAACGACTCTCATCCCGTTTCTGACTCGTAGGTAAATCTCATCTGAAGCCAGTATCCTGCTAATTAGCAGATCCAACACACCAGTACATATGTGTGTACCTTAAAAATTGTGATTTGTTTTGTTATTTTCTCCGACAAGATCCAGGCTACTTTTTGACCTTTCACGATTTACTATTTTGCTATTAATCGTCCTTTGGAATTTACTTGTGCTATTATTACTCACCCTTTTCAGGTTCTATAAATTCAACTCATCATTGCACCTTTGAAAGCATCCAGATAAAAATAGAAGTTACTTCAAGAAGACGGGTTGAAAAAATCTGTGTGTTTTGCGGTACCAGTGTTGGTGTTAAACTAGAATATGTAACATCGGCACAGGAATTGGGTCGAGTCATTGCTGCAAGGAATATGCACTTAGTACATGGCGGTGGCAATCTTGGACTAATGGGTATCGTTTCAAAGGCTGTACAGGATGGAGGCAGTCAAGTCTTGGGAATCATCCTAAAACCCTTGGCGGAGGTGAATCTTATTGGATCATCAAACGGCGAGGAACTAATCGTGCTAGGTATGTCTGAACGACTGGTAGAGTTGATTAACCGTGCTGATGCTTTTGTTGCTTTGCCAGGAGGCTTGGGCACGATGAAGGAAATTTTTAAAGTACTATCTCGGGCAAACTTGAACATACACCAGAAACCGCTTGGACTATACAATGTTGATGGATTTTATGATTTTCTTTGTGTGTTTCTTGATGATGTCCGGAGAAATGGGTTCGTGTCAAAGCTTGTAAAAGTACTCCTCTTTACTGCCAGAACTGGCCCGAATTTAATTGACCAAATCTTAGCCTTTGAACCTCAAATTGACCTCATTCTTTCCAATATAAACTGGTCCGATAATGATCGTGGTAAGAGGCGTAGGATAAACTTGGATCTTAACGTTTAACTTTTCATTTAGATGTAGAATTTCGGCTAACCAGGTACAGTTTTCAAAACTCTTCTTCTACTATTTAAGACATTGGAGACAATGTCTCATTTAGGTTTGGGGGAGGGGAATAGTTAAATTGTATCTTGTTTTTATTGTTTTATTTTTAGTCAAATATTTTCGAAAAAGCCAAAAAAAATTGAAATTTTTTACAAAAACCTAAAAAATACTTTGTATTTTTGTGTGTTTATTTGATTAATCAGGTGAAATTGGTGTGAGATAGTTGTGTAAGGAATTTTCATTCCTGAGACGTATCTTAAGCTATTTCGGAACAAGTTAATTTTTGTTTATTTATTTTTAAATTATTAAATTTGTGAATTCTCTATAATACTGACTAAAATGAATCTTCATATGCTCAGTTGACAGGTATTATCAGCATACATGGTAACATACAGACATGAGCTATAATTGAAAAGTTTGTAATATTCAGTGTTCTACTTTAATTGGAGGAAGCATCTATAAAAAACGATGGAGTAAAATAAAAAACGTCTGAGATCTGAGTTATTAAGTCTGTAAGGGTGTTTTAACACCTCGTGCCCTAAAACCAACTGGTTTGGGAGTCACTGGCCCAAAGCTCGCTACATGGATCAAAGATGTTGCAAAATATATATATATATATATCTGAAGTCTGAGTAATTAAGTCCGTAGTGGTATCTTAACACTTAGTGCCCTAAAACCAATTGGTTTGAGCGTCACTGGCCCAAAGATCGCTACATAGATGGAAGATATTGTATATAAATAAAAAAAAATCAGTAAAATAAAAAATATTATTCCATTGCTTAAAAAAGGTGTGAATTCTGATAAAGCTTTAGGGCAAAAATATTAAGCTCTTCTCAAGTACACTCGTGACTATTGTGGGAAAAATGAGTTGATTAATATTTTGTTGACTGTGTATATGGAGAATGGTAAAAATAATCGGAGAATTTACTTATTCGGTAATTTAAAAAGAAACAAAATAACTATTGACTTGGATTAGAAGTTTCATCTGTTTAGTCACTAACTTCTTTATTCTATTTTCTCTTGTCTCTTTGCTTTTGTGTGCATTAGTTTTATTATCTTTTTACTTTTTTAAAACGTTTGTGGGTATCGTTGCTGTAAGCCCTCACGAGACTACAACTCGTCCACTAGGGACACCTAGGGGCTTAAAGTCTTGTTGCATACGCTAAATGCAACTGTGATCCCAACGAAAGTGGCTTAGTTTAATTTTAATTGTTTCTTGTATTTTATTGTTTTGCTCGAGGACTAGCAAAATGTTAGGTTTGGGGGTGTGATGAGCGAAAAATATATCAATATTTACCGCCCCTTTTACTTAATATTTTGTTTAGTTTCTCGAGTTTGATGAACGTTTTAATGTGTTTTAGTTTATTTTACAGATAAAATAATATTGGGACTTAATGAAATCATTTAGGACAAAATGTGGGTCAAATAAGGGCAAGAAATTGGACTTGACATATTAATTTTGGAGATTGGAAACTTGAAAGGGCGTTCTAACGAAGTGCAGTTTCCGAAATTTCAGTTTTGTGCAATTGTCGTATTTTGGTAATAACCTTTTACTCCGATATCGGATTGTGCTTATTCAAGTTCCAGATTAAAGAAGACTCAAAGATCTACAACTGTGAAGAACAAAATAATTTCGAATTCTGAAGATTTTATGACCAACATTGATGAAACATCCATAAGTGTGTTATGCGTAATTATTAAAGTCATTTTCAAAGCAAAAAATTAAATAAATAAATAAATAATAAAAATAGTCAAGCTCCCACCAAACATGATAGCAATTAATTAGTGGAGCAATTAGTGGAGCAATTAATAATGGATTTGGTGGATGATTTTATGGAAGCAAAATTTTGTCTTTAAATACCAAGCCATTTCATTTGTAAATTCATATTTTCTTCTTTGAAATTCCTTAAGAATAACTAAGAAGATTGAATCTTGTTTGTTTATTTACAGCTTTCAGTAATTAATTTCCGTTTTCGTACTTTCTTTTCTTTGCTTTTCAGTCTTTACTTTCTGCAATTTACTTTTACGCACAATACTTTCCTTTCATTACTTTTCAGTTTTTACATTTTACGCAATGAGGAGGTAACTCCCCATTGCTAGGGTAAAAGGTAAAGATTTTATTATTTCTATTTAGATTAATCTCCCTTAATTATAATATGATAACTATTTAAAACCTGACTTAACGAGGATACCGCCATATTGGTCGGTTGGTAATTAATTATAAATTTGTTTTAACCTGACTAAGCATGGATACCGGCTGGTTGGTCGGTTGGTAATTAATTATTAATTTGACTTAATCAGGATACCGCCTATATGGCTGGTTGGTAATTATCACGCAAAGTTAATATATTATATTAAGGGAGATATCTAAAATAGTAGTAATAAAAGTAGATCCTCTAACCCCCAACATTTTATTTTATTGTATTTTTACTTTATTTACTTTCAGCAATTTACTTTCAGCAATTTACTTTTCAGAAATTTACTTTTCAGTAATTTACTTTTCAGCAGTTTACCTTTCAGCAATTTACTTTCAGCAATTTACTTTTCAGTATTTAATTTCCAGCATTTACTTTATGTCTTTTCTTTTATTTAAGTTTTTATTACCCGTAAATATGTGTCGTAACTTAGCCAATTATCTGGGTTTGTGATGAAATCCAATATCACTAGTTTATAAGGGGTTAAATTACAATTTGGATAATATAAAGGTTTATTTATTGAGCCTTAAGCCTAATGCTTTTTATTAACTGGCCATTAATAAAATTGAACTGGTAAACTTAAAATGAACTTGTAAAAGAGATTTTAGGTTAAAGGCCTTAGACTCAATAGCCCACGATCTTCCTTGATGATAGATAACCCTTTAATAGATTTCCTTACATGATAGGAATATACCTGTCGGGAGGGGGTAGCCATAATTGGAACTTAATCTTAATGAATTTAGATAACTTGGTTAACATAGGAATATGATTAATTGGGTTATACTTGGTATTTGTATTTGACCATCAGAAGAGGCTTTTACAAAATTTCGTGTTCCATGTTAATAAACCAATATATTACACAAGCGTAAAATAACCACTTCATCTTTTAAAAGATATTGGAAGGATTCACAACCCTGGATAGTTTTATAAATTTGAATTTTCTTCAATCTACTTTCAAGCAATTTCATTTACGTGTTTTAAGTTTTAAGTCACCACCCAATCAAACAATCAATCCATTAGATACTTGTAAACATTTAACTTCATAAATTGACAAAAACTTGACCGGTGCGTAATCACACGCGTATAACGCAAGCGCACGTATCGTTCAAGTAGTATAAAAATATCGATCCCAAGAGGACTTAATATCTAAGCTATTAATTTATGAAGTTAAATGTTTACAAGTATCTAATGGATTGATTGTTTGATTGGGTGGTGACTTTAAACTTAAAATAGAAAATAAAATTGTGCAAAAGAAAATTGAGGAAAATTCAATATTATTAAACTATCCATGGTTGTGAATCTTTCCAATATCTTTTTAAAAGATGAAGTGATTATTTTACGTTTGTGTAATATATCGGTTTATTAACTTGGAACACGAAATTATGTAAAAGCCTCTTCCGATGGTCAAATACAAATACCCAGTATAACCCAATTAATCATATTCCTATGTTAACCAAGTTATTTGAATTCATTAATATTAAGTTCCAATTATGGCTACCCCCGCCCGACAGGTATATTCCTATCCTGTAAGGAAATCTATAAAAGGGTTATCTATCCTCAAGGAAGATCGTGGCCTATTGAGTCTAAGGTCTTTAACCTAAAATCTCTTTTCCAAGTTCATTTTAAGTTTACCAGATCTATTTTATTAATGGCCAGTTAATAAAAAGCATATGATTAAGGCTTAATAAATAAACCTTTATATTATCCAAACTGTAATTTAACCCCTTATAATCCGGTGATATTGGATTTCAACACAACCCCAGATAACTGGCTTAGTTACGACACTTATTTACGGGTAGTAAAAACTTAAATAAAAGAAAAGACATAAAGTAAATGCTGGAAATTAAATACTGAAAAGTAAATTGCTGAAAAGTAAATTGCTGAAAGTAAATAAAGTAAAAATACAATAAAGAAAATGCTGAGGTAAAAGGATCCACGTTTATTACTACTATTTTAGATATCTCCCTTAATATAATATATTAACTTTGCGTGATAATTACCAACCAGCCATATAGGCGGTATCTTGATTAAGTCAAATTAATAATTAATTACCAACCGACCAACCAGGCGGTATCCATGCTTAGTTAGGTTAAAACCAATTTATAATTAATTACCAACCGACCAATATGGCGGTATCCTCGTTAAGTCAGATTTTAAATAGTTATTATATTATAATTATGGGAGATTAATCTAAATATCAATAATAAAAGCTTTAACTTTTACCCCAGCAAGGGGGAGTTACCTCCTCATTGCTTGAAAAGTAAAAACTGAAAAAGTAAAGAAAGGAAAGTATTGTGCGTAAAAGTAAATTACGGAAAGTAAAAACTGAAAAAGTAAATAAAAGAAAGTGCGAAAGCGGAAATTAATTACCGAAAGCTGTAAATAAACAAACAAGATACAATCTTCTTAGTTATTCTTAAGGAATTTCAAAGAAGAAAGTATGAATTTACAAATGAAAAGACTTGGTATTTATTGGCAAAATTTTGCCTCTATCAAATCATCCACCAAATGCTCCACCAAATCCTCCACTAATTGCTCCACTAATTGCTCCACCAAATCCATTATTAATTGCTCCACCAATCCATTATTAATTGCTAACATGTTTGGTGGGAGCTTGACTATTTTTATTATTTATTTATTTTTTCTTTGAAAATAACTTTAATAATTACACATAACATATGTATGGATGTTTCATCAATTTCAGTCATGAAATCTTCAGAATTAGAAATTAGATATGTGAGTCTTCTTTAATCTGGAACTTGAATCAGCTCAATCCGATTTCGGAATAAAAAGTTATGCCCCAAATACGACAGTTGCATAAAACTGGAATTTCTGAAACTTGAATCATGTTAGAACGCCCTTTCAAGTTTCCAATATCCAAAATTAATATGTCAAGTCCAATGTTTTGCCCGTATTTGACCCACATTTCATCCAAAATTATTTCATTTAGTCCCAATATAATTTTATCTGTAAAATAAACTAAAACACATCAAAACGTTCATCAAACCCGAGAAACTAAAAAAAATATTAAGTAAAATGGGCGGTAAATATTGATATATTTTCCGCTCATCACACCCCAAAACCTAACATTTTGCTAGTCCTCGAGCAAAACAACAAAATAAAATACAAAAAACAATTAAAATTAAACTAAGCTACTTTTGTAGGGATCACGGTTGCATTTAGCGTATGCAACATGCCTTTAAACCCCTAGGTGTCCATAGTGGACGAGTTGTAGTCTCGTGAGGGCTTACAGCAACGATACCCACAAACGTTTTACAAAAGTAAAAATATAATAAAACTAATGCACACAAAAGCAAAAAGACAAGAGAAAAAAGAATAAAGAAGTTAGTGACTAAACAGATGAAACTTCTAATCCAAGTTAATAGTTGTTTTGTTTCTTTTTAAATTACTGAATAAGTAAATTCTCCGATTATTTTTACCATTCTCCCTATACACAGTCAACAAAATATTAATCAACTCATTTTTCCCACAATAGTCACGAGTGTAGTTGAGAAGAGAGTAATATTTTTGCCTAAAGTTTTATCAGAATTCACACTTTTTTTAAGTAATGGAATAATTTTTTTTTTATTTTACTGATTTTTTTATTTATATACAATATCTTCCATCTATGTAGCGAGCTTTGGGCCAGTGACTCTCAAACCAGTTGGTTTTAGGGCACTAGGTGTTAAGATACTCCTACACACTTAATTACTCAGATTTCAGATATATATATATATATATATATATTGGCAACATCTTCGATCCGTGTAATAAGCTTTGGGCCAGTGACTCCCAAACCAGTTGGTTTTAGGGCACTAGGTGTTAAAACACCCTTACAGACTTAATAACTCGGATCTCAGACGTTTTTTTTTTACTCCATCGTTTTTTATAGATGTTTCCTCCAATTAAACTAGAGCACTGAATATTACAAACTTTTCAATTACAGCTAATGTCTGTATGTTACTATGTATGCTGATAATACATATCAACTGAGCATATGGAGATTCATTTTACTCAGTATTATGGAGAATTCACAAATTAAATAATTTAAAAGGAAATAAACAAAAATTAACTTGTTCCGAAATAGGTTGAGATACGTCTCAGGAATGAAAATTCCTTACACAGCTATCTCACACCAATTTCACCTGATTAATTAAATAAAAACACAAAAATGCAAAATATTTTTTTGGTTTTTGTAAAAATTTTCAATTTTTTTTTTCTTTTTCGAAAAATTTTGACTAAAACTAAAACAATAAAAACAAGATACAATTTAACTATTCTCATCCCTCAAACCTAAATGAGACATTGTCCCCAATATCTTAAAGAATAGAAGAAGAGTTTAGAAAATCGTACCTGGTTAGCTGAAATTCTACATCTAAATTAAAAGTTAAAGGTTAAGATCCAGATTTATCCGACGCCTCTTACCATGATCATTATTGGACCAGTTTATCTTGGAAAGAATGAGGTTAATTTGAGGTTTAAAGGCTAAGATTTGGTCAATTAAATTTGGGGCAGTTCTGGCAGTAAAGATGAGTTCTTTTACAGGCTTTGACACGAACCCATTTCTCCGGGCATCATCAAGAAACACACAAAGAAAATCATAAAATCCATCAACGTTGAACAGACCAATTGGTTTCTGGTGTATGTTCAAGTTCGCCCAAGACAGTACTGTAAAAATTTCCTCCATTGTACCCAAGCCACATGGCAAAGCATTAAAAGCATCAACACATTTAATCATTTCTACCAGTCGTTCAGAAATACCTGGCACAATTAGTTCCTCTCCGTTTGATGATCCTATCAGATTCGCCTCCGCCAAAGGTTTTGGGATGATTCCCAAGACTTGACTGCCCCCTTCCTGTACAGCCTTTGAAACGATCCCAATTAGTCCAAGATTGTGACCGCCATATACTAAGTGCATATTCCTTTCAGCTAAGACACTACCCAATTCCTGTGCTGCTGCTACATATTGTGGCTTAGTACCAACACTAGTACCACAGAAGACATAGATATTTACCACTCGTCTTCTTGAAGTGGCTTCCATTTTTATCTGGATGCCTTCAAAAGTGCAATGATGAGTTGAATTTAGATTACCTGAAAAGGGTTAGTAATAATAACACTAGTATCTTCCAAAGAACGATTAGTAGCAAAACAGTAAATCGTGAAAGGTCAAAAAGTCTGGATCCTATCGAAGAAAATAAAAGAAAATAAAAAAATAAATCACAATTATTTGGAAAAGACAAAGAAATATAATATTTATAAGAAAGTAACAGCTTGATTGACGTATATGCGTCAGAGACAAGCTTCCCATCCAATTTTCTTATAAATTGACAAACTGGGTCTTTTTGAGTCAGATTCCGAGACTATACTGTTGTCTTTCTTTTCGAAATTGTGTATATAACAAGCGAATTTCTTGATATACATATCCACTGGGATGCGTCTCAAGAGTTTTAAATATGTCATCCAAAGACTCCTTACTCAAGCCATCCCTAATGAAATTAATCTTATCTTCACGGTTATCAGACACCATTCCTAAAGAACGACAACGAGTATCACAAAACATACGAGCACATTTATAACAAACACACATTCTTTTGGCTTTTCTCTTTTTAGCATATGTGCTTCTTCCTACACCAGACAGATGTGAAATAAAAGAGTCAGAAGACTCACCTTCCAATCGGACCCGTGCTTCAATAATCCAACGAATGTCAGTAGGAATACCTTTGATCATTAGTAGTCTCATCCGTTCCAAGCGAGCTTTGTAATCTTTCATCAGAGAATTTTGAGGGAGAAAAGGAAATTGATTGTGAAGATTTGCGAGAGCATCTTCCATCTTGAAATGACTTAACCTGCAAAAACTAAACACACAAAAATTAAAACACACCAAATCACAATATATACACAAATTGCCTGGGTTGACTCCCTACTAGCGCTAAGTTTAACGTCGTCAGCTAGACATGACTGCCCGAACGTTAGGCTGGATCTGAAAGTGATTCTCCTCAGTAGTGCTTGACACGCTGATAAGTGGTAAATGTATCACTATTTCCCACTCATTTGACCTAATATGTTGTATAGTTTCTTGATTTTTGTGAGTATTTTGATGTTTTTATTTTATTTTATAGATAAATAAAGTTTCAGGACATTCTGGAGGTGATTTGGGGACAAAACAGTGAAAAATAGACAAAAGGGCAAAATCATCTTTTGGTGCGTCGCGAAGTGCAAGCCTTCTGCGTCGCGATGCCTAACGTGCACCGCTCTATGCTAACATGCGCCGGGGACATGTGTCAGAATCTGAGAAGTTTGACTTTGCTAACGTGCGTCGTGCCATGTGTCAATATCACAGCCCATCTGCTAACGTGCGCCGTGCCACGTGTCATCATCCTATGGTGCCGACAATTGCCATCGCCACGTGTCGCCACGTGTTGTTGGATAATATGACCCATAGCGTCACTATTTGTACAGATCATAGTGATGTTGTACAAATTAACTATGTGACAAGGAAATTGCACTCTCATCATTTGTGATTAGATCACCTTAGATATATAAATGAAGAGAGGTCCATATGATTAGTTCCTGGATTGAGATGATATGAGACAGTATCAGTCCACGAAGGATTAATCATTAAATATCCCTAGTCGTAGTATTATCGAGACTGGACATCGATAATGCGGAATAGGCTAGTATTGCACTTGTGCGCGTTGTGAGGGCACAACAGCATAGTTCTCATATATTTGGGTATTGGATACTCATGCAAGTGCGATAGGAGGTTGTGTTTCACCGATGGTACGGGAAATAGCTTCGCTCTGGATAGACCCCTCGGAATCCCATTGCTATTATGACTATGTGTCTATGGGAATCCGAAATCAGGGTAGGTGTATTTGGTCTTAACCTGAGACTTGCACCGCTAATGCTTACGACAATCAATATACTTTAGTTGAGGTCGTCTAGGACTCTAACCGGTTCTGTGTACGCCGAAGCTGAGTATATTGAGAATCGTAGAGTATTGGGTGTGATGTCAAGACGGAAGTATCACTCCAGTCATAGTGGAGATGATGTCACGCAGGATACGGTATTAGTACTCTGAGGTGCTGCAGCCATCGGGATATTATGACAAGGTCATGTATATCCGATTATAGAGACTAGTTACCAGACATCCGACATGTGCTTCGTACGGGGCAGACACTTATCCAGCCCCAGGCCTAGCACGTGACTATCCGATACTGGGCCGATATGCACGATACTTGGTATACTACGCCTAATATAGATCCTTATATATTCCTGTAAGAATATTTCTGGAGAATTGGGTAGGCATGGCGTTTTGCTAGAAGCTAACCTTGTCTTGTAAATCGGTAGGACGTGGTACTTGGTACGTACGTGTTCGGATACTCCGACGACCGTATTTACTGCCACATACGGGGATCTCATGGGTCGCTTCCCAAAGATTCACCGATGACGTATAACTCGCACTCTAAATTAATCTGGGATTAATTAGAAGAGAGAGAAAATTAATCTGGGATTAATTGCGGAGATATTTTATCTGGGATAAAATATCAATTAAAGAGAGATAACGATTAATTTGGAATTAATCGAGAAATTAAATATTTGATATATTAAACGAAATTAGATTTCGACGCGGAATTAAAATTAGATTTTAATTCGGGCGAGCGAATTAATTTAGAATTAATTCGTTAGCGACGTGAATAGTGACTTCGCTAGGCGTAATCATTTAATTACGACGCGACAGAAAATTCGTTAATTTAGAATTAGCGAACCCGAGCCTGAGATTATTTGCGAGTGCATTCGTATTTCGAATTCGAGTGCGGCAAATCAAATCAAGCGTCAAATCGCTAGTCGCATCTAGCGTCACATCAAGCGTCAAATCATGTCACTTTGAGTGATGTGTGACAATTTGATTGTGTGATATGACATGATGTGAGTTAGTGGAGTGGTTGGAATGTTTGGTATATGAATTGATTTTTGAAATCAATTATTTTTTACACCATTTGACTTTTGTAAAATTATTTGGTAAATCATTTATATATTTTTGGAAAATATATAAAGGAAACATATACCATTTTTTCAAAACATTCAACACATCTCTCTTTCTCTCTTTCTCTCCTAAACTCACGCCCAAGGGGCTGTTAAAAGCTTACTGGTTTTGACAAAACAGTGAGTTGTGTGGGAAGCTTGGAGTGTGATTTTGTGGCAAAATCACAAGTGCTAGCACACTTACGAGACATGCGAAGGTGATAGGGAAGCTCACCCATGAGCGGGGGGGAACCATTCGACGAAGCTTGGAGCTTGACGAAGGACCAAAAACGAAGTCAAAACAGTGAGCAAAAAATCTGCATGCAGTTCGCCAAAACCAGTGAGCGTTTTTGGAGTTTTGTTGCTTCCGCGTCGCACAACCGATCAATGTAAGTATTCCGCAACTTCTTTGATATGTATTTCACACTTTATCATGCTTGTTTGATGATCTTGGGACCTAGAATAAAACCAACAATGGCATCAAGAGCCTAGGTTCAAGCATGAAAGTTTTAGGGCTAAAATTTGGGTAAACTTGTTTTGAGCATGATTTGAATGAATTGAATGTTTGAGTATGCTTATAACATGTTTAATTAGTGATTGATTGGATCAATTTAATGAAATAATGATTGGATCAATTTTTCCCCAAAAAATTCATGTTGGCCGAATGGTATAAGGAATTTTGGAAATTTGGAATTTTTTGATTTTGATTCATTGGATGAATTAGAATCATGTAGGATGATGTTAATTTGAAATTAATTGGATTGAATTTTGAATTGAACAAAATCCCCAATTTCCTTAAGGTGGCCGAATGCATTATGCCCTATAATGTCTTGGATTTTTGATTTTGATAATTGGATGTATTGGAAATCATTCGGGAAGTTAATTAGATGTCGATTGTGGAATTAATTGGATTAAATTCAAATCGGACAAAAATTACTCCCTTGGCCGAGACTTTAAGCATGGTTAATGGGTTTGATTTTTCATTTATGTGTTCGACATGTGATGATGATAAAGAACATGATTAATTAAGCTAATTTAATATTTTGGAAATATTGATTTGGGTGATTAATCATGTATTGCACTTTAGGTAATTAAATTACGGAATTGGATTCATGTAATTTAGTTATTTAGGCCTTAAATTGGATTTGGGCTTATTATGTTGTAAATGGGCTTATTGGGCTTTGTTGTACAAAGTTGGATTTGGACAAATTGGATTGGATCCAATTGGGCCCAAAGCCACTTCCGTTAAGCCCAAATACAACTTATAAACCTTTAAAGTTTAATTGGGCCTAATGGGCCTAAATTGATTTCTGGGCTTATGGGGTTACTCCTTGATTGGGCTTTGGTTGCCGAAGCCCACGCCTTAAAGAAATTAATTAAAGCCCATTAGACTTGAATTGAATTGACGTTGGACGTTAATCGGGCTTTGAGACCCGAAACGATTAAATTTGGAATTTAAGTCGTTAAAGGTTTATTAAATAAAGTGTAATACTTAATTTGGAATTGAATATTGAATTAGTATTAAATACATGTTAAATTGGATTTAATGATGTAGTTTAATTTAATTCAAGAATTCGTACTTTGAGTACTTATTCGCAAAAATGAGTTTGACTCGACCAAAATCAAATCGTTGTTTGAACATTGGATGATCACTAATTATCAGATTAATTAATTTGATTAGATTGATTGATAACATGCTTTGTGTGAATACATGGTTGTGATGAATGAATAATGTATATCGGATGGATATTAGTCGGGTGGGGGCAATTTTGGAAATTGTTGTAATAAATTCGATTTATTAAATTGGACCTGCGTGTCCAGCCTTATCACCTCTATTCTCTTTGTATTCTCTTCTCACCTATTCCCCTCAATGTAAATGAGGTTTCTTTAGAAGTGTAGTGTAAGGGGTAGGAAGTAATACAAGTGAAGTAATACAAGTGCTAGCTTGAGTGAAAGAGAGGGAGAGATTTGATCTAGGATCAATGTGTTAAGTATCCATCCGCATATCATTATTATTTTATTTCATACTCGCTTTATTATGTATTTAGAATGCATGTTTAAGGGTGTATGATGATGAGACCTTAACAAAGATAATGAAATTGGTAGCCAATTTGCACGCGAAAAGCCCTCATCAAATATCATGCGTCTTTTCTTCCATTGAGTGATTCTTACTCAAGATCCTAGATTGGCATGGGTTGTTGGCCAAAGTCAAGCCCTTGTCCGTCGAAGATGTGTTTGAATCACGAGGCTTTGTTCCATATTGGTGTCTTGTCCAAGTTGTGGTTTGTTGGCCAAAGTCAAGACCACTTCTTGTCCATCGACATTGATTACGAAGCTTCCATGGTCAATGGGTCCGCGCTTGACTGGGATCATCAGGTTTGTTGTGCCAAAGCCAAGGCCTAGTTGATTCAGAGGAAAAAGGTTAGGGTATATATTGGATATATAGGCATATATAAGATATATGTTTAGGACTTGGATGTCCACCTACTGGATCTAGGAGTTGGATTATATCCAATTGATCTTAGAGATCTACCTAGTTAATTATCATACAATTTGTTGGCCAAAGTCAAGATTGTGTGATATTTAACGGGATCCTAGCCCACTAGGAAACACGGTTTCCCGAGTACTCGACAGAGGGTTAGAGGCTCGACGAATAATAGTGGGAGGCAAGAATTGAATTTGCAATATTCGTTCAATTACTCGCCATACGCGCTCATTCAAATATCACTCGTCATATAAATTAAGTGTTAGTTGGACTAATATTTAAATTGTTGTCTTAATAAACAGTTGGACTGTATTATAGTTGATTATATATAATTGGATTATATTAATCAATATATTTGAATTAATTAATTTCAGTTTATAGTTGATTTTATAATTGGATTATAGTAATCAATGTAATTGAGGTTAATTAATTTGGATTATATTTGATTATATAGTTGGACTATTATAATCATTATAATATATATAGTACCACTAATCATTGATTAAATAGTTGGACTATTGTAATCAAGATAAAATTGAAAAATTGGATATTTAAAATATAATCTGGGATTAAAATATTTTAAATGATTTAATTTTCAAATTGGGAATAAATAATAGGTTACTTTATTTGATAAAATAACTTATTATACCTTAAGCCCAAAATTAAGCAATATAAGTAGAGCATAAAATCTTTGGAAGATTTATGTGATGATGACTTTAGTGCTTAATTTAATATACTTGTCATAAATCTAATTTTAGATTTAAGAAGTATTAAAATTTCAATTTATAATTCTTGGAGAATTAATTGACTATTCTAGAGAAAATAAAGTCAAAATTTGCAATTGGGCATGTAGCACGAGGTGCACATTGTTTCGATATTCTAAAAACCTCAAGGCTTGGCCTAAGGTTCCTGAATATTGAAAAGGATAATTGACATATCCCAAGTGACTACCATTTGGATATGGCAGACACGAAGGAATTAAAGAAAGGGCAAGGCTCTTACTTTAAAAATGATTGTCAAAGTTATGTTCACTACTAGTATTGAAATTAGATTTTAAATACTTAGTGTGGTACATAAAATATATGTATTGATGTTCAGAATCTGCTTTGAGCAGGATACTCACTTCAAGCTGAGATTGCTCTGCGAATCGGAAACGGGACGGAAGTCGTTGTTTCGACCGTAGATACCTAAGTTTAGGAACTACCCTTCGGGTGTGTACTTAAATTAGGAACTGTTATAATGTAACTAGTTTGACTAGAGACATTATCTCTATATCAGTGTTTAATCCATTGTGGATAAACCTTTATATTCTAGAACACTAAGTGTTTCATTATATAAAGATGATACTGAGATAAACACATTAGATGTGAATAACAGAATTTATATTTTGAATATAATTAAAATCTCAAACATATAAAATGAAAAATAAATAGCTCAAATTGATTTGATCAATAGAGACTTATTTGTGGCATTGTTGTCTGGGACACAATTAAACAAGACTCGTATATCCGCACTTTTGAAGAGTGGGTACTAGGACTGATTTGACTATTCAAATAAAGTCTACGAATCTAGTTTGTTAGGTAAAGTACCTAAAACACTGTTTACTTGGTAATAGTGTAAGTGCCACCGATCTGTTAGCCCTATTCATGGTGAAGTTAGTGGGCCCATATCTAGCTAGGCTAGATATGAACATGAATGTTTCGTGACCTTAACGGATGTGGCATCACGTTATGGTTATGTGTTTCTTTTGAAGAACACAGATCGGAAACTTTTAGAGTTTCGACACGAAGTAGATAAACAGATCGACTATAGTATTATGCCGTCACGGTAAGACCGTAATGAAAATACTTAAGCAGTAAGTTTCAAACATACATGAAAGAGTATAGTATTCTTTCAGATGAGGACTCCTCCCGAGACACGTCAGTTAGACGGTGTGTCCAAACGAAAATAGAATTTTGTTGGACATGATAAGGTTTATCACGAGTCGCTCTGAGCTATCATTTCCTTCAACATGATATGTATTAACAGTGCAAAACTTATTTAGAATAAAGTTCCATATAAATCTGTTTGACAGATATCATATTGGATATGAACAGGAAAGAAACATGGTTTCTCATTCCTAATAATTTGGGTATGCCGGCATAACGTTTGGATGATACCAAACTAAGACCCAAATTGGATAAGTGCCAAATACGGGTTATCCTAAGGGAAACCATAAGTATAGTACTTATAAATCTCGCATGAGAACAATATGATTGTTGCTCGCCATGCGGTTTTCCAAAGAGGAATACCGATATGCAGTGGTCAGGGGAGGATAGTGATACTCGATGAAAATCGGAGTAATACTATTCAAGGCACGAAGTCCATAATGGAACACAAATAGTTCATCAAGGATGAAACTAAACCATTAATCTTCAAATACACAAGAACCGCGTAGATCGGAGAGAATCAGAAAACAACCTGGGGTATGGGTTTCTGAAGTAACCCCTTAAAGATGTAAATCTTATGGAGGTATACCAACCGACTACGTACGAGGAAGTGATACAAGGTATCAACTCCCTTTTATGGCAAAGTGCCATGAGTCCGAAATGGATTCCATGTATAACAACTATGTTTGGATACTAGTTGTTGTACCGCAAGGCATTGTGCCTATTGGTACTGTAAACGTCTTCAAGGAAGACATACATGGATGGCAACATACCAACGTACAAAGCTAGGCTTGTGACGGAAAGGTATCGTTATCAACGTTATGTTAATAACGGTTCAACCTTTTACCTGTTGCCATAGTAAATCCATTTGATGATGCTTATTGATACTGCATATTTCATTTATGAAATGTGTCAGTTAAAGATCAAAATCGCCTTCCTGAAAAGGAAACCTTTTGGAGGATGCTTACAACATCCTGACGATTTTGTATAACCGACAAACAAGGTTTGCGGGTTATTCGATCCATGTTTGGATTGAAGCAAGCATAAGGTTCTTGGAACTGACGTTTTGAAATAATCATAATGGTTTATGATTTGACTCAAAACGAAATAATTCTTGTATATATAAGGAGGTTAGTGGGAGCGCACTGACAGTGAAATTCCCATAAAGCAATTGGTGAAAGCTTGGCTTTCATAGATTTTCTCCGTAGAATTCTGGGAAGTAACAACCTTTATTCAAGGAATAAAGATCTACTGGGATAGATTTGGAGTTGTTAACACTCTCTGGGAAATTGTACATTTAAAATGTACTTGATATGGTGTCTCATACGCTTTGAGCATATGGAGTCACAATCAGGACAATCCAAGTGATAGTCACTGGATTGAAGTTAAGGACATCTATTAGTATTTTAGAGAACTAAAGATGTTGTCTAAAACTATGGAGAATGAAAACTTGAAGTGACTGGGATCACTGCTGCAAGTTTCCAAACAGTTTAATACTACGGTACTATAAAGTTTGAAAAACGGGACAGTGAGCTGGAAATCTTCCGAGTAAGATACTGTTGCCGAATAAACAACAAATGCGGATTATTGCTGCGGCTGAGGCAGCAATAGAAGCCATTTGGGTCGATAATAAATCTAATTAGATTAGATATAGTTCTGTTAGCAGCTGAGCTAGGCGTCAGCACAAGGTTAAGGAATTAAAGGTCTCATCAACGATCCAGATATATACTTCTATATTCATCTGATTCGTTCGGATCATACATCGTGGCGATGTGATGATCGTATAAATCGCGTCAGACGATAATCATGGAAATCCGCTGACGAAAACCTTTTCTCAACAATTTGAGCGAACCGTACATAGTTCGGGTGTACGACACTTGAGTGACTGGCTATGTGCCAAGTGGGAGATTGTTGGATAATATGACCCATAGCGTCACTATTTGTACAGATCATAGTGATGTTGTACAAATTAACTATGTGACAAGGAAATTGCACTCTCATCATTTGTGATTAGATCACCTTAGATATATAAATGAAGAGAGGTCCATATGATTAGTTCCTGGATTGAGATGATATGAGACAGTATCAGTCCACGAAGGATTAATCATTAAATATCCCTAGTCGTAGTATTATCGAGACTGGACATCGATAATGCGGAACAGGCTAGTATTGCACTTGTGCGCGTTGTGAGGGCACAACAGCATAGTTCTCATATATTTGGGTATTGGATACTCATGCAAGTGCGATAGGAGGTTGTGTTTCACCGATGGTACGGGAAATAGCTTCGCTCTGGATAGACCCCTCGGAATCCCATTGGTATTATGACTATGTGTCTATGGGAATCCGAATCAGGGTAGGTGTATTTGGTCTTAACCTGAGACTTGCACCGCTAATGCTTACGACAATCAATATACTTAGTTGAGGTCGTCTAGGACTCTAACCGGTTCTGTGTACGCCGAAGCTGAGTATATTGAGATATAGTAGAGTATTGGGTGTGATGTCAAGACAGAAGTATCACTCCAGTCATAGTGGAGATGATGTCACGCAGGATACGGTATTAGTACTCTGAGGTGCTGCAGCCATCGGGATATTATGACAAGGTCATGTATATCCGATTATAGAGACTAGTTACCAGACATCCGACATGTGCTTCGTACGGGGCAGACACTTATCCAGCCCCAGGCCTAGCACGTGACTATCCGATACTGGGCCGATATGCACGATACTTGGTATACTACGCCTGATATAGATCCTTATATATTCCTGTAAGAATATTTCTGGAGAATTGGGTAGGCATGGCGTTTTGCTAGAAGCTAACCTTGTCTTGTAAATCGGTAGGACGTGGTACTTGGTACGTACGTGTTCGGATACTCCGACGACCGTATTTACTGCCAACATATCCGGGGATCTCATGGGTCGCTTCCCAAAGATTCACCGATGACGTATAACTCACACTCTAAATTAATCTGGGATTAGATAGAAGAGAGAGAAAATTAATCTGGGATTAATTGCGGAGATATTTTATCTGGGATAAAATATCAATTAAAGAGAGATAACGATTAATTTGGAATTAATCGAGAAATTAATATATTTGATATATTAAACGAAATTAGATTTCGACGCGGAATTAAAATTAGATTTTAATTCGGGCGAGCGAATTAATTTAGAATTAATTCGTTAGCGACGTGAATAGTGACTTCGCTAGGCGTAATCATTTAATTACGACGCGACAGAAAATTCGTTAATTTAGAATTAGCGAACCCGAGCCCGAGATTATTTGCGAGTGCATTCGTATTTCGAATTCGAGTGCGGCAAATCAAATCAAGCGTCAAATCGCTAGTCGCATCTAGCGTCACATCAAACGTCAAATCATGTCACTTTGAGTGATGTGACAATTGATTGAGTGATATGACATGATGTGAGTTAGTGGAGTGGTTGGAATGTTTGGTATATGAATTGATTTTTGAAATCAATTATTTTTTACACCATTTGACTTTTGTAAAATTATTTGGTAAATCATTTATATATTTTGGAAAATATATAAAGGAAACATATACCATTTTTTCAAACAATTCAACACATCTCTCTTTCTCTCTTTCTCTCCTAAACTCACGCCCAAGGGGCTGTTAAAAGCTTACTGGTTTTGACAAAACAGTGAGTTGTGTGGGAAGCTTGGAGTGTGATTTTGTGGCAAAATCACAAGTGCTAGCACACTTACGAGACATGCGAAGGTGATAGGGAAGCTCACCCATGAGCCGGGAACCATTCGACGAAGCTTGGAGCTTGACGAAGGACCAAAAACGAAGTCAAAACAGTGAGCAAAAAATCTGCACTGCAGTTCGCCAAAACCAGTGAGCGTTTTTGGAGTTTTGTTGCTTCCGCGTCGCACAACCGATCAATGTAAGTATTCCGCAACTTCTTTGATATGTATTTCACACTTTATCATGCTTGTTTGATGATCTTGGGACCTAGAATAAAACCAACACGTGTCACCCCACATGTCAGCCATGTCATCACCGTGTCAGTAGAAGATGAGTCAACTTTGCCACGTCACCGCCACGTCATCATCAGACAATCATAGTGCGCTATGTGTCACATTCCTATGGTGCCGATAATCGCTATCGCCACGTGTAACCACATCATTGCCACGTCAGCTCAATTATTGAATTAATCATCCAAAATGCCACGTCATCGGATAAGAATCTCGACGGAACTAATCAGAGCGTGACACGTGTCACGTCGCGATGCATGATCCTTGTGTGTCGCAACGCGGAGAGCCTATCGATGCCTATAAATTTAGCTCGAGATTTCAATTTCAGATGTAGCTTCCTCTCTGAATTCTCTGATGTAAATAGGGAGTTTTATATCTAGTTTATTTTAATTTCAGATTTGTAATTAATTTTAATTACTTTCTGTAATAATAATTTACTTTCTTTACTTTTTCAGTTTTTACTATTCAACATGAGAAGGTAACTTCCCCTGCTAGGGTGAAAGGTAAAAATTTTATTACTACTATTTAGATTAATCTCCCTTAATTATAATATATTCACTATTTAAAATTTGACTTAACAAGGATACCGCTATATTGGTCGGTTGGTAATCAATTATAAACTAGTTTTAACCTGACTAAGCATGAATACTGCCTGATTGGTCGGTTGGTAATTACCTCCTATATGGCTGGTTTATGAACAAATTGTGATACCACATTTATGGTCGGTTGGACTTAATCTGAATTAATCAGGATACCGCCTATATGGCTGGGTGGTAATATAACACAAGTTAATATATTATATTAAGGGAGATATCTAAAATAGTAGTGATAAAAGTGGATCATTTTACTCTAGCATTTTCTTTATTTGTATTTTCTTTTATTTATTTACTTTCCAGCATTTTATTTTCAACATTTCACTTTATGTCTTTTATTCTTAAGATTTACTAGCCTTAGATATCTGTCGTAGCTAAGCCCGTTATATGGGGTTGTGATGAAATCCAATATCACCGGCTTATAAGTGTTATTTTATAGTTTGGGTAATTTAAAGATTTACTTATTAAGTCTTAAGCTTAATGCGTCTTGTTAATTAGCCATTAATAAGATTGATCTGGTAAATCAAAAATAAACTTGAGAAATGAATTTTAGGTTTCAGCCTTAGACTTAGTAGCCCACGATCTTCCTTGAGGATAGATAACCCTTTAATAGATTTCCTTACAGGATAGACATATGGCGGGGGTAGCCACAATTAGAACTTAATCTTAATGAATCCAGGTAATTTGGTTGACATAGACATATGGTTCAATTGGGTTATACTGGGTATTTGCATCTGACCATCGACAGAGGCTTTTGCATAATTTCATTTTCCAGGTTAGTAAACTGATATATTACACAAACATGAAATAACCACTTCATCTTTTAAAAGCTATTGGAAAGATTCACAACCCCGGATAGTTTCTTAATATTGAATTTTATTTAATTTAATTTTGAGTAATTTTATATACTTGTTTTTAAGTTTAAAATCATCACCATTTCAAATCAATCAATCAACCTGTTAGATACTAGTAATCATTTGACCTCATAAAATTAATAGATTAGGTATTAAGTCCTCATGGGATCGATACATTTTATACTACTTGTACGATACGTGCGCTTGCGTTATACGCGTGTGATTACGCACCGGTCAAGTTTTTGGCGCCATTGCCGGGGACTTATTTATCTTTCACTATTAGTTTTGAGGTTAGATACCTTTACTTGTATTTAATTTCTTTTTACTTATTGTTTTTATTTTCTTGTGTTTCAGGTTCTCAGACACTACATGAGACGAACTAGAAGCTTTGAAATCCGACCGCTTGACCCAGAGATTGAAAAAACCATCAGACAGTTGAGATGGGAAAGGCGTGAAGGCCAATAAGCTTTAGTCAACATGGAACCTGAACCTCTGGAAGTTGCACCACCAATACCCATTCGAGACAGAACCATTCCGGTGGTTGACGGTTTCATTTCTTGTATTGTACTTCCTCCCTTACCAGCAAATGTGTGTGACATCAAAACATGCATTCAGATGATTCTGCAGTCAGTTCATTTTGGGGGGAATGCAACTGAAGATCCTAATGCCCACATCAGAAACTTCCTGGAAGTTTACGGTACTTTCAATTACAACCGAGGAGCTGAAAAAGCAATGAGACTGCAAGTTTTTCCATATTTCTTGAAAGACATAGCAAAAGCTTGGCTACATTCACTACCAGCTGGTTCCATCACAACTTGGAACACTCTAGCCACCAAATTCCTTATAAAGTATTTTCCACCAGCCAGAACAATAAAATTGAGGAATGACATCACATCCTTTGTACAACATGACTCGAAAACTCTGTACGAAGCTTGGGAAAAGTACAAAGATTTGCTCTGGAAATGTACTCACCATGAGATTCCAAAATGGCTTCAAGTCCAAACCTTCTATAATGGACTTTTTGGACTGATGAGAACCACAATTGATGCTGCTGCTGGAGGAGCTTTGATGGCAAAAGGAGAAGATCAAACCTGGGACTTAATCGAAGAAATGGCTAACAAATTCATTGTGGCCAACAACAATGAGCATGATTCAAAGAATTGCTAGAATTTATAAAGTTGGAGCCAATACAACAGTCAACGCCAAGCTGGATCAGATATGCAAGTTCATGGAGACTCTTACCACTGGATCCACAAGTTCACCATATGGAGGAGCACCAGAACCAAACCAATTTGATGAAACGGTGAATTTTATCAACAATTTCAACAGACAGGGGAACAATCCATATTCCAACACCTACAACCCAGGGTGGAGGAATCATCCCAATTTTTCATGGAGCAACAACTCAGGGCAAAAGAACTATCCACCACCAGGATTCCAACAGCAAAACCAGGAGTTTGAAAAAGAACTAGAAATGAAAGAATGGATTGCAGAGATGTTCAAAAAGCAACAAGCAGCATATGATGCTATGTTTCAAAGCCAATATGCTTATATTAAAGCATTGGAGAATCAAATTGGATAACTGGCCAATGCTCAGAGTTACAGACTGCCAGGGAATCTTCCTAGCAACACAGAACCAAATCCAAGGAACATGGGAAATGAGCAATGTCAAGCCATTACCTTGAAAAGTGGTACTGAAATCAACAAAGATGTTGGAATCAAGGCAACCAAAGAAGAAGTTCCAAAAGATGCAGTTCCACATATGGAGGAAAAAGAAGCAAAGGAAAAATATCAAGAAAAATTCACTCCACCTCCACCTTTACCACAACGTCTCCAAAAGAATAAACTAGACAAGCAATTTTCTCGATTCCTGGAGATCTTCAAAAAGCTGCATATCAACATTCCAAATGCCCAACTATGTCAAATTCATGAAAGACATTCTTTCACGAAAGCATAGATTGGGAGATTACGAGACAGTAGCATTATCAGAAGAATGCAGCGCTATCATCCAGAGGAAGCTTCCCCCAAAGTTGAAAGATCCTGGCAGTTTTACTGTTCCTTGCACCATAGGAGAACATGACTTCGGTAAGGCTTTGTGTGATTTAGGTGCAAGTGTTAACTTGATGCCCTTTTCTATTTACAGGAAACTGCAGATTGGAGAAACAATGCCCACCTCAGTCTATCTACAACTTGCTGATAGAACGCTCGTATTTTCGAGAGGTGTAGTTGAAGATTTGCTGGTCAAAGTTGACAAATTTATTTTCCCAGCATATTTTATTGTCCTTGATATGGAGGAAGACGAACACGTGCCAATTATCCTCGGGAGACCATTCTTGGCTACAAGTCGAACCATTATTGATGTACAAACAGAAGAACTAACCATGAGGGTACAGGACCAAGAAATAACATTCAACGTTTTCAAAGCCATGAATTTTCCAAATGATGAGAAAGAGGAATGTTTTAGACTTGATGTGATAAATAGTACCATCCAGACAATGTAATGTTCTACTGACAAACTTAAAGCATGTCAATTACCTGTGGAGTCGAAAGATAAAACATACTGCGCACTGAAGAAGCCAATTCATACACTATAAGCAACTGAAGAGAAACAGTTCCACCAGCTCAATAAATTGGAGGAATTTCACATACAGCCTTTTGAGAATGCCAAATTGTACAAAGAAAAGGCCAAGAAGAGACATGATGAGAAGTTAGTGCGCATACAACTGAAACCAGGGCAGAAGGTACTGTTAAACAAATCAAGGGTGAAACTCTTCTCATGGAAGCCAAAATCACGGTGGTAAGGTCCATTCCTAATCACCAAGGTTTTAACAGATAGATCCGTTGAGTTACATGATCCCGATTCCAACAAAACATTCAAGGTTAAAAACAAGCATGTCAAGCACTACTGGGGAGAATCATTTGAGCGACAAAAAGAAAGTGTCACACTTTCAAATCCAGCCTAACGTTCGAGAAGTCACATCTAGCTAACGACGTTAAACTTAGTGCTCGCAGGGAGGCAACCCATGCAATTTGTGTATATATTGTGATTTGGTGTGCTTTCATTTTGTGTGTTTAGTTTTTGCAGGTTAAGTCATTTCAGGATGGAAGAAGTTCTTGCAAATCTTCACAAGCAATTTCCTTCTCTCCCTCAAAAATCTCTGATGCAAGTTTACAAAGCTCGCTTGGAACAGATGAGACTACTGATGATCAAAGGTATTCCAACTGACATTCGTTGGATTATTGAAGCACGGGTCTGATTGGCAGGTGAGTCCTCTGATCCTTTTATTTCACATCTGCCTGCTTTAGGAAGAAGCACTTATGCTAAAAAGAGAAGAGCCAAAAGAATGGGTGTATGCTACAAATGTGCTTGCATGTTTTGTAATACTCATTGTCGTTCTTTAGGAATTGTGTCTGATAATCGTGAAGATAAGATTAATTTCATTATGGATGGCTTGAGTAAGGAGTCTTTGGATGACATATCTAAAACTCTTGAGACGCATCCCAGTGGATATGCGTATCATGAAATTCTCGTGTTATATACACAATTCTAAAGAGAAAGACAACAGTTAAGTCTCAGGAATCTGACTCAAAAAGACCCTGTTTGCCAATTTATAAGAAAATTGGATGGGAAGCTTGTCCCAGACGCATAGACGTCAATCAAGCCGCTATTTTTCTTGTACATATTATATCTCTTTGTCTTTTCCTAATAATTGTGATGTGTTTTGTTGTTTTCTTTTATTTTCTCCGACAGGATCCAAACCTTTTTGACTATCACGATTTATTTTACTGTTAACTAATAATTGTCATTTGGCAGGTATTAGTGCTATTATTTTTGCTCACCCTTTTTCAGGTGTTATAAATTCAACTCATCATTGCACTTTTAAAGGCATCCAGAGCTGAAAGAGAAACATACATAAAATTGAAGCCACTTCAAGAAGACGAGTTGAAAACATTTGTGTGTTTTGCGATACTATTGTTGGTACTAAGCCACAATATGTAGCAGCATCACAAGAATTGGGACTAGTCATAGCTGAGAAGAATATGCACCTAGTATATGGCGGAGGCAATCTTGGACTAATGGGGATCGTTTCAAGGGCTGTACAGGATGAAGGCAGTCAAGTTCTAGGAATCATCCCAAAACCCTTGGTAGAGGTAGATCTTATAGGATCATCAAACAGAGAAGAACGGATCGTGCCAGGTATGTCTAAACGACTGGTGGAAATGATTAACCGTGCATATGCTTTTATTACTTTGCTAGGTGGTTTGGGTACGTTGGAGGAGATTTTAACAGTGCTATCTTGGGCGAACTTGAACATACATCAGAAACCAATTGGATTATTCAACGCAGAAGGATTTTATGATTTTCTTTGTGTATTTCTTGATGATGCTCGGAGAAATGGGTTCGTATCAAAACCTTTAAAAGAAATCCTCTTCACTGCCAGAACTGGCCAGGATTTAATTGACTAAATCTTAGCCTATGAACCACAAATTGATCATATCATTTCCAAGATAAAATGGTCCGATGATGATCGTGGTAAGAAGCGTCAGATGAATCTGGATCTTAACCTTTAAATGTAGAATTCCAGCTAACCATGTATTATCTTCTATACTCTTCTTCTACTATTTAAGACATTGGGGACAATGTCTCATTTAGGTTGGGGGTGGGGAATAGTTGATTAGTATCTTTTTTTTTTTTTTTTTAGTCCAAAATTTTTCGAAAAATACAAAAAAAAAATTGAAATATTTTACAAAAAAATCAAAAAATATATTTTGTGTTTTTGTGTTCTTAATTTGATTAATCGGGTGAAATTGGTAAGAGATAGTTGTGTAAGGAGTTTCCACTCCTGAGACGTATCTCAAACCTATTTCGGAACAAGTTAATTTTTCTTTATTTCCTTTTAAATTATTTAATTTGTGAATTCTCCATAATACTGACTAAAATGGATCTTCATATGCTCAGTTGACAGGTATTATCAATGTGCATGGTAACATACAGACATGAGCTATAATTGAAAAGTTTGTAATATTCAGTGCTCTAGTTTAATTGGAGGAAGCATCTATGAGAAGTGATGGAGTAAAAAAAAAAACACATCTGAGATCCGAGTTATTAAGTCTAAAATGGTGTTTTAACACCTAGTGCCATAAAGCCAACTGGTTTGTGAGTCACTGACCTAAAGCTCGCTATATGGATCAAGGATGTTGCAAAAATATATATATCTAAAGTCTGAGTAATTAAGTTCGTAGGGGTGTCTTAACACCTGGTGCCCTAAAGCCAACTGGTTTGGGAGTCACTGGCCTAAAGCTCGCTACATAGACATAAGATATTGTATATAAATATAAAAAAATTCAAAAAGAAAGAAAAAATCAGAAAAAATTCAGAAAAATTATTCCATTGCTGCAAAAAGGTGTGAATTCTGGTAAAACTTTAGGACAAAAATATTATTCTCTTATCAACTGCACTTGTGACTGTTGTGGGCAAAAATGAGTTGATTAATATTTTGTTGGTTGTGTATATGGAGAATGGTAAATATAATCGGAGAATTTACTTATTCGGTAATTTAGAAAGAAAGAAAACAACTAGTGACTTAGAATAGAAGTTTCACCTAATTAGTCACTAACTTCTTTATTCTTTTTTCTCTTGTCTTTTTGATTTTGTGTGTGACCGGTGCGTAATCACACGCGTATAACGCAAGCACACGTATCGTTCAAGTAGTATAAAAGTATCGATCCCACGAGGACTTAATACCCAATCTATTAATTTTATGAGTTCAAATTATTACTAGTATCTAACATGTTGATTGATTGATTTGAAATGGTGATGATTTTGAATTTAAAAACAAGTAAATAAAATTTCACGAAAGTAGGTTTAAGAAAGTTCAATATTAGGAAACTATCTAGGGTTGTGAATCTTTTTAATATCTTTTAAAAGATGAAGTGGTTATTTCATTTTTGTGTAATAGATCGGTTTACTAACCTGGAACACGAAATTATGCGAAAGCCTATGTCGATGGTCAGACGTAAATACCCAGTTTAACCCAATTGAACCATATGTCTATGTCAACCAAATTATCTGGATTCATTAAGTTTAAGTTCCAATTATGGCTACCCCCGCCCGACAGGTATATGTCTATCCTGTAAGGAAATCTATTAAAGGGTTATCTATCCTCAAAGAAGATCGTGGGCTATTAAGTCTAAGGCTGACACCTAAAATTCCTTTGTCAAGTTTATTTTAGATTTACCAGATCAATATTATTAGTGGCCAATTAACAAGACGCATTAAGCTTAAGACTTAATAAGTAAACCTTTAAATTACCCAAACTATAAAATAACTCCTTATAAACCGGTGATATTAGAATTCATCACAACCCAAGATAACTAACTTAGTTACGACACATAACCAGGGCTAGTAAAAACTTAAAAGTAAAAGACATAAAGTAAAACTGCTGAAAAGTAAATTACAATAAAATAAAATGCTGAGGTAAAATGATCAACTTTTACTACTACTAATTTAGATATCTCCTTTAATATAATATATTAACTTGGGATTATTTTACCAACCAGCCATATAGGCGGTAACCTGATTAAGTCAAATTAAGTCCAACCAGCCATAAAGGCGGAACCAAAATAAACCTGCCATATAGGCTGTAAGAAAATTTAATTACCAACCGACCAATCTGGCGGTATCCTTGCTGAGTCAGGTTTAAACCAGTTTAAAATGAATTACCAATCGTCCAATATAGCGGTATCCTTATTAAGTCAAATTTTAAATAGTGAATATATTATATTTAAGGGAGATTAATCTAAATAGCAATAGTAAAAGAATTACCTTTCACCCTAGAAAGGGGGAAGTTATCTCCTCATGGTTGAATAGTAAAAACTGTAAAAGTAAAGAAAGTAAATTACTATTATTACAGAACCTAATTAAAATTTAATTACAAAACTAAAATGAAAAGAAACTAGATAGAAAACTCCTTATTTACATCAGAGAATTCAGTGAGGAAGGTATATTTGAAACTGAAATTTCAAGCTCTATTTATAGGCCTCGGTAAGCCCTCAGCGTCGCGACGCCAAACTTTCTTCTTGCGTCGCGACGCTATGACGTGGAAACTTCTGGTTGGTCTGCCGAGATTCTTATCCGATGACGTGGCAATGATGTGGCACTGACGTGGCGACACGTGGCGAAAGTGATTGTCGGCACCGTAGGATGATGACACGTGGCACGCTGTGATTGGTTGATGATGACATAGCGGTAACGTGGCACGTTGACTCGGTCAACTGGTGATGTGGATGATGACATGGCTGACACGTGGAGTGACACGTTACGACACGTGGCGATGGCGATGGCGATTGTCGGCACCGTAGGATGATGGCATGTGGCACGGCACACGTTAGCAGATCGGATGTGATGGTGACACGTGGCACGACGCACGTTAGCAAAGTCAGAATTCTCAGATTCTGACATGTGGACCCGGCGCACGTTAGCATGGATCGGTGCACGTTAGGCGTCGCGATGCGAAAAATTACGAAAATGCCCTTTTGTCCATTTTTCACTGTTTTGGCCCCAAATCGCCTACAGAGAGTCTTGAAACTTTATTTATCTACAAAATAACACAAAACACATCAAAATATTCACAAAACTCAAGAATATATTAAAAATATTAGGTCAAATGAGTGAGAAATAATGATACATTTATCACTCATTACACCCTCAAACCTAACATTTTTCTAGTCCTCGAGCAAAACATATAATAAAATAACATAAACATCTTTAAAATAAAATTTAACTAAGCCACTTCTCTTAGGGATCACGGTTGCATTTAGCGTATGCAACAAGCCTTTAAACCCATTGGTGTCCCTAGTGGACGAGTTGTAGTCTCGTGAGGGTTTACAACAATGATACCTATAAACATTTTACAAAAGTAAAAATGTAGTGAAACTAATGCACACAAAAGCAAAAAGACAAGAGAAAAGAGAATAAAAAAGTTAGTGACTAATCAGGTGAAACTTCTACTCCAAGTTGCTAGTTGCTTCCTTTCTTTCTAAATTACTGAATAAGTAAATTCTCCGGTTATATTTACCATTCTCCATATGCACAGCCAACAAAATATTAATCAATCTCATTTTTGCCCACAACAGTCACAAGTGCAGTTAATAAGAGTGTAATATTTTTGTAGCAATGGAATAATTTTTCTGATTTTTCTGATTTTTTTTCTTTGATTTTTTGATTTTTTTTATTTATATACAATATCTTAAGTCTATGTAGCGAGTGTTGGGTCGGTGGCTCCCAAACCAGTTGGCTTTAGGGCACCAGGTGTTAAGATACCCATACGGACTTAATTACTCAGACTTCAGATATATATATTTTTGCAGCATCTTTCGATCCATGTAGCGAGCTTTGGGCCAGTGACTCCCAAACCAGTTGGCTTTAGAGCACTAGGTGTTAAAACACCCTTACGAACTTAATAACTCGGATCTCAGATTTTTTTTTTACTCCATCATTTTTTGAGATGCTTCCTCCAATTAAACTAGAGCACTGAATATTACAAATTTTTCAATTACAGCTCAGGTTCGTATGTTACCATGCATGTTGATAATACCTGCCAACTGAGCATATGAAGATTCATTTTAGTCAGTATTATGGAGAATTTACAAATTAAATAATTCAAAAGGAAATAAATAAAAATTAACTTATTTCGAATTAGGTTTGAGATACGTCTCAGGAGTGGAAACTCCTTACTCAGCTATCTCTTACCAATTTCACTTTTTTTAGTCAAAATAAAAACAAAAACGCAAAATATTTTTGTAATTGTTTTTCAATTTTTCAATTTTTTTTTTCGAAAAATTTTGGACTGAAAATAAAAATAATACACAACTAAAAAGAAGATACTGATCAACTAATTCCCTCCCCCAAACCTAAATGAGACATTGTCCCCAATGTCTTAAACAGTAGAAGAAGAGTTTAGAAGATAGTACCTGCTTAACTGAAATTCTACACGAAAAGTTAAAGGTTAAGATCCAGATTAATCCGACGCCTCTTACCACGATCGTCCTCGGACCAATTTATCTTTGAAAGGATATGGTCAATTTGTGGTTCATAGGCTAAGATTTGGTCAATTAGATCCGAAGCAGTTCTGGCAGTGAAGATGAGTTCTTTTAAAGGTTTTGACACGAACCCATTTCTCTGGGCATCATCAAGAAACACATAAAGAAAATCATAAAATCCTTCAACGTTGTACAGTCCAAGCGATTTCTGGTGTATGTTCAAGTTCGCCCAAGATAACACTGTAAAAATTTCCTCCAATATACCCAAAGCCACCTGGCAAAGTAATAAAAGCATCAGCACGGTTAATCATTTCTACCAATCGTTCAGACATACCTGGCACGATCAGTTCCTCTCCATTTGATGGTCCAATAAGATTTGCTTCTGCCAAGGGTTTTGGGATGATTCCCAAAACGTGACTGCCTCCTTCCTGTACGACCTCTGAAATGATCCCCATTAGTCCAAGATTGCATCCGCCATATACTAAGTGCATATTCCTTGCAGCTAAGACTCGACCCAATTCCTGTGCTGCTTCTACGTATTGTGGCTTAACACCAACACTAGTACCGCAAAACACACAGATGTTTTCAACCCGTCTTCTTGAAATGGCTTCCATGTTTTACTCTGGATGTCTTCAAAAGTGCAATGATGAGTTGAATTTATAACACCTAAAAAGGGTGAGTAAAATAATAGCACTAATACCTGCCAAATGATAATTATTAGTTAAACAGTAAAATAAATCGTGATAGTAAAAAAGGTATGGATCCTGTCGGAGAAAATAAAAGAAAACAACAAAACAAATTACAATTATTAGGAAAAGACAAAGAGATATAATATGTACAAGAAAAGTATAGGCTTAATTGACGTCTATGCGTCAGGGACAAGCTTCCCATCCAATTTTCTTATAAATTGGCAAACATGGTCTTTTTGAGTCAGATTCCCGAGACTTAACTGTTGTATTTCTTTTTGGAATTGTGCATATAACACATGAATTTCGTGATACACATATCCACTGGGATGCGTCTCAAGAGTTTTAGATATATCATCCAAAGACTCCTTACTTAAGCCATCCCTAATGAAATTAATCTTATCTTCACGGTTATCATACACCATTCCTAAAGAACGACAACGAGTATCACAAAACATACAAGCACATTTATAACAAACACACATTCTTTTAGCTCTTCTCTTTTTAGCATAGGTGCCCCTTCCTAAACCAGGCAGATGTGAAATAAAAGAGTCAGAAGACTCACCTGCCAATCGGACTCGTTCTTCAATAATCCAACGAATGTCAGTAGGAATAGCTTTGATCATTAGTAGTCTCATCCGTTCCAAGCGAGCTTTGTAGACTTTCATCAAAGATTTTTGAGGGAGAGAGGGAAATTGCTTGTGAAGATTTACGAGAACTTCTTCCATCCTGAAATGAATTAACCTACGAACGCTAAACACACAAAATTAAATCACACCAAATCACAATATATACACAAATTGCATGGGTTGCCTCCATGCGAGCGCTAAGTTTAACATCGTCAGCTACACGTGACTTCTCGAACGTTAGGCTAGATCTGAAAGTGTGACACTTTCTTTTTGTCGCTCAAATGATTCTCCCTAGTAGTGCTTAACACGCTTGTTTTTAACCTTGAATGTTTTGTTGGAGTCGGGATCATGTATCTCAATGGCTTTGTCTGGTAAAACCTTGGTGATCACAAATGGACTTGACCACCGTGATTTTGGCTTCAATGGGAAGAATTTCACCCTTGATTTATTTAACAGTACCTTCTGCCCTGGTTCCAGTTGTATGCGCACTAACTTCTTATCATGTCTTTTCCTTGCCTTTTCTTTGTACAATTTGGCATCCTCAAAAGGCTGATTGTGAAATTCCTCCAATTTCCTTGAGCTGGTGGAACTTTTTCTCATCAGTTGCTTGTAGTGTAAGAATCTGCGTTTTTAATGCACAAGACGCTTTATCTTCAGGCTCCACAGGCAATTGACATGTTCTAAGTTTTTCAATAGAACTTTGCATTGCATTGGAGTCTGAATGGTACTGTATATCACATCAAGTCTGAAACATTCCTCCTTCTTTTCATCATCTGGGAAATTCATGGCCTTGAAAACATTGAATGTTACTTCTTGGTCCTGTACCCTCATGGTTAATTCTCCTTTTTGTACATCAATAATGGTTCGACATGTAGCCAAGAATGGTGGCACGTCTGCGTCTTCCTCCATATCAAGGACAATAAAATCTGCTGGGAAAATGAATTTGTCAACCTTGACAAACACATCCTCAACTACGCCTCTTGGAAATAGGAGCGTTCTATCAGTAAGTTGTAAAGAGACTGAGGTTGGCATTGTTTCTCCAATCTGCAGTTTTCTAAAAATAGAAAAATGCATCAAGTTAACACTTGCACCTAAATCACATAAAGTCTTACCAAAGTTATGTTCTCCTATGATGTATGGAATGGTGAAACTGCCAGGATCTTTCAACTTTGGGGCAAGCTTCTTCTGAATGATGGCGCTGCATTCTTCCGTCAATGCTACTGTCTCATAATCTCTCAATCTCTATTTTCGTGAAAGAATGTCTTTCATGAATTTGACGTAGCTGGGGATTTCTTCCAAGGCTTCTGCAAATGGAATGTTGATATGCAGATTTTTGAACACCTCCAGGAACCGAGCAAATTGCTTTTCCAGTTTGTTTTTCTGAAGACGTTGAGGAAAAAGTGGGGGTGGAGTTATATGTTCTTCTTCCTTTGCTTCTTTTTCTTGCATCTGTTGATTTGTTTCTTTTGGAACTTCCTCAGCAGTTGTTTTGGCTCCAACATCATTGTTGATTTTAGTAACGTTTTTTAACATGATGGCATGACATTATTCCTTTCCCATGTTCCTTAGATTTGGCTCTGTGTTGCTGGGAAGATTACCTGGCGGTTTGTAACTCTGAGCATTGGCCAGTTGTCCGATTTGATTCTCCAGGGCTTTGATGGAAGCAGATTGGCTCTGAAACATAGCATCGTACTTTTTTAACTGAGCCAGCACTTCTTCTATTCCCGGTTCATTTGCCTGCTCCTGGCCTTTGTTCTGTTGCTGGAATCCAGGTGGTGGATAGTTCTACTGTTGGAATCTAGGTGGTGGATTGTTTTTTTGCCCTGAATTGTTGCTCCATGAAAAATTGGGATGATTCCTCCACCCTGGATTGTAGGTGTTGGAATATGGATTGTTCCCATGTCTGTTAAAATTGTTGACATAATTCACCGTTTCTTCAAGTTGGTTTGGTTATGGTGCTCCTCCATATGGTGAACTTGTGGATCCAGTGGTAAGAGTATCCATGAATTTACATATCTGATCCAGTTTGGCGTTGACTGCTGTATTGGCTCCACTTTCATAAATTCCTGCAATTATTTGGATCATGCTCCTTTCTGTTGGCCACAATGAATTGTTGTTGGCCATTTCTTTGATTAGGTCTCAGGCTTGATCTTCTCCTTTTGCCAGCAAAGCTCCTCCAGCAGCAGCATTGATTGTGGTTCCATCTGTCCAGAAAGTCCATTATAGAAAGTTTGGGCTTGAAGCCATTTTGGAATCTCATTGTGAGGATATTTCCGGAGCAAATCTTTGTACCTTTCCCAAGCTTCGTAAAGGGTTTCCGAGTCTTGTTGTACAAAGGATGTGATGTCATTCCTCAGCTTTCCAGTTCTGGATGGTGGAAAGTACTTTGCAAGAAATTTGGTGGCTAAAGTGTTCCAAGTTGTGATGGAACGTGTTAGTAGTAAATATAGCCAAGCTTTAGCTCTGTCTTTCAAGGAGTATGGAAAAAGACGCAGTCTCATTGCTTCTTCAGCTTCTCGGTTGTAATTGAAAGTGCCGCAAACTTTCAAGAAGTTTCCGATGTGGGTATTAAGATCTTCAGTTGCTTTCCCCCCAAACTGTACTGACTGCTGAATCATATGAATGCATGATTTGATGTCATACGCATTTGCTGGTAAATGAGGAATGACAATACATGAAATGAAGCCTTCGACCACCGAAATGGTTCTGTCTCGAATGGGTATTGGTGGTACAATGTTCAATGATTCAGGTTCCATGTTGATTAAAGCTTCTTGGCCTTCACGTCTTTCCCTTCTCGACTGTCTGATGGTTCTTTCAATTTCTGGGTCGAGCGGTCGGAGTTCAAAGCTTTTAGTTTGTCTCATGTAGTGTTTGGGAACCTGAAACACAAGAAAACAGAAATAATAAGTAAAAAGAAATTAGATACAAGTAACGGTATCGAACCTCAAAATTAATAGTGAAAGATAAATAAGTCCCCGGCAACGGCGCCAAAAACTTGACCGGTACGTAATCACACGCGTATAACGCAAGCGCACGTATCGTTCAAGTAGCATAAAAAGTATCGATCCCACGAGGACTTAATACCTAACCTATTAATTTTATGAGGTCAAATGATTACTAGTATCTAACAGGTTGATTGATTGATTTGAAATGGTGATGATTTTGAATTTGTAACATGTAAATAAAATTTCACGAAAGTAGGTTTAAGGAAGTTCAATATTAGGAAACTATCTAGGGTTGTGAATCTTTCTAATATCTTTTAAAAGATGAAGTGGTTATTTCATGTTTGTGTAATAAATCGGTTTACTAACCTAGAACACGAAATTATGCGAAAGCCTCCGTCGATGGTCAGATGCAAATACCCAGTTTAATCCAATTGAACCATATGTCTATGTCAACCAAATTATCTGGATTCATTAAGTTTAAGTTCCAATTATAGCTACCCCCGCCCGACAAGTATATGTCTATCCTGTAAGGAAATATATTAAAGGATTATCTATCCTCAAGGAAGATCGTGGGCTATTAAGTCTAAGGCTGAAACCTGAAATTCCTTTGTCAAGTTTATTTTAGATTTACCAGATCAATCTTATTAGTGGCCAATTAACAAGACGCATTAAGCTTAAGACTTAATAAGTAAACCCTTAAATCAGTGATTTTAGAATTCATCACAACCCCAGATAACTAACTTAGTTAAGACACATAACTAGGGCTAGTAAAAACTTAAAAGTAAAAAACATAAAGTAAAAATGATGAATAGTAATTGCGGTAAAGTAAAAGCTGAAAAGTAAATTACAATAAAATAAAATGCTAAGGTAAAAGGATCAACTTTTACTACTACTATTTTAGATATCTCCCTTAATATAATAAATTAACTTGTGATTATTTTACCAACCAGCCATATAGGCGGTAACCTGATTAAGTCAAATTAAGTCCAACCAGCCATAAAGGCGGAACCAAAATAAACCTGCCATAGAGACGGTAAGAAAATTTAATTACCAACCGACCAATCTGGCGGTATCCTTGCTTAGTCAGGTTTAAACCAGTTTAAAATGAATTACCAACCGACCAATATAACGGTATCCTCATTAAGTCAAATTTAAAATAGTGAATATACTATATTTAAGGGAGATTGATCTAAATAGCAATAGTAAAAGAATTACCTTTCACCCTAGCAAGGGGAAGTTACCTTCTCATGGTTGAATAGTAAAAACTGTAAAAGTAAAGAAAGTAAATTACTATTATTACAGAACGTAATTAAAATTTAATTTCAAAACTAAAATTAAAAGAAACTAGATAGAAAAATCCCTATTTACATCAGAGAATTCAGAGAGGAAGGTACATCTGAAACTGAAATTTCAAGCTCTATTTATGGGCCTCGGTAAGCCCTCACCGTCGCGACGCCACACTTTCTTCTTGCGTCGCGATGCTATGACGTGGAAACTTCTCGTTGGTCTGCCGAGATTCTTATCCGATGACGTGGCACTGTTCATGATAAGGTCAATTATTATACTGATGTGGCGCTGACGTGGCACTGATGTGGCGACACATAGCGAAAGTGATTGTCAGCACCATAGGATGATGACACGTGGCACGTTGTGATTGGTTGATGATGACTTAGTGGTGACATGGCACGTTGACTCACTCAACTGGTGATGTGGACGATGACGTGGATAACATGTTGAGTGACACGTGATGATGGCGATTGTCGACACCGTAAGATGATGACATGTGGCACGGCGCACGTTAGCAGATCGGATGTGATGGTGACACGTGGCACGGCGCATTTTAGCAAAGTCAGACTTCTCAGATTCTGACATGTGGACTCGGTGCATGTTAGCATGGATTGGTGCACGTTAGACGTTGTGACGCCGAAGGCTTGTTGGGTTTTCTAAGTCAAACCAAGATCAATTAAGCTATGAAAAGTGTGAATACATCAAAGTAAAGTTGTGGAATACTCACTTTGATTGGATTCGCGATGCGAAGAACAACAATATTTTCCTTGAAGTTCTCAGATGACTAGTGATGTGACGTGTGATGTGACTTGTGGGCCCCACTTGATTCAAAATGCGAGTAGGCCCGCAAACACTCCCGGGCTCGGGTTCGCTAATTCCGAATTAACGAATTTTCCGTTGCGACATAATTAAATCAAATTTAATTAAATAATTATGCCTAACATAATTACTATTCACGTCGCTAGCGAATTAATTCTAAATTAACTCGTTTGCCCGAATTAAAATCCAATTTTAATTCTCCGTCGAAATCTAATTTTGTATAATATATCGAATATATTATTTTATCGATTAATTCCAAATTAATCGTTCTCTCTCTTTAAATAGTATTTTATCCCAGATAAAATATCTCCGTAATTAATCCCAGATTAATTTTCTCTCTCTACTAATTAATCCCAGATTAATTATGTGCGAGTCATACGTCATCGGTGAATCTTCGGGAAGCGCCCAATGAGATCCCTGGATATGTTGGCAGTAAATCCGGTCGTCGGACTATTCGAACACATACGTACCTAGTACTACATTTTTTATCGATTTACAAGACATGGTTGGCTTCTAGCAAAGCACTGTGCCTACCCAATTCTCCAGAAATATTCTTAAAGGAATATGTAATCTATATCAGGCGTAGTATACGTAGTATTGCGTATTGCGATCCAGTATCGGATGTCACGTGCTAGGCCTGGGGCTGGAATTGTGTCTGCCCCGTACGAAGCACATATCGGATCTCTGGTAACTAGTCTCTATAATCGGATAACTATGACCTTGTCATATTATCCCGATAGCTGGAGCACATAAGAGCACGAGTTCCGTATCCTACGTGATCATCATCTCCACTATAACTGGAGTGATACTTCCATCTTGACATCACACCCAATACACTACGATTCTCAATATACCCAGAAGAGGCGTACACAAAACCTTTTGAAACCCTGGACGAACAAAACCAAAGTATATTGATTGTCGCAAGTATTAGCGGTGCAAGTCTCAGGTTAAGACCAAATACACCTACCCTGATTCGGACTCCCATAGACACACAGTCATACTACCAATGGGATTCCGAAGGGTCTATTCAGAGCGAAGCTGTTTCCGTACCACCGGTAAACACAACCTCCTATTACACTTGCATGAGTATCCAATACCCAAATATATGAGAACTATGTCGTTATGCTCCCATAACACGCACAAGTGCAATACTAGTCTATTCCGCATTATCAATGTCCAATCTCGATAATACTCCGACTAGGGATGTTTTAATGATTAAAACTTCATGGATTGATACTGTCTCATATCTTATCAATCCGGAACTAATCATATGGACTTTTATCATTTATATATCCTAGTAATCCAATTACAAATGATAAAAGAGCAATTTCCTTTGTCACATAGTTAATTTGTACAACAACACCATGTTCTGTACAAATAGTGATGCTATGGGTCATAATTGTCTAACAATCTCCCACTTGGCCTATAGCCAATCACTCAAGTGTCCTATACTTGAACTATGTACGAGTCGCTCAAACTTCTGCTGAGAAACTGCTTTCGTCAGCGAATTTGCAAAGTTATCATTTGATGCGATTTATTCGATCATCATATCGCCACGATGTATGATCCGAACGAATCAGATGAATAGTTGAAGTATATACTTGGATCGTTGATGAGACCATTAATTCTTTAGCATGTGTTGTAGCCTAGCTAAGCTGCTAACAAAACTACATCTAATCCAATTAGGATTATAAGATCCAAAGTGCATCTATTGCTGCCCCAGCTGCAGCAATATTCCGCTTTTGTTGTTTATTCGGCAACAGTATCTTGCTAGGAAGATTTCCAGCTCACTGTTCCGTTATTCAAACTATATAGTACCTTTATTACGACTTATAGTCGTTATTATCGGTTAGGAAACATGTAACGGTGAACCCAGTCACTTCAAGTTCTCATTCTCCATAGTATAAAACATCATCCTTAGTTCATCTAAGATACTTAAGGATGTTCTTAACATCAATCTAGTGACTATCACTTGGATTGGCCAGATTGTGACTTCATATGCTCAAAGCATGTGAGACACCAGGTCGCGTACATATTTTTCAATGTACGAGTTCTCGGAGAGTTTCAAAAACTTTTTAGATCTATCCCAGTAGATCCTTATTCCTAGAATAAAGGTTGTCTCTCCCAAGTATTCTACGGAGAATTTTCATGAAAGCCAAGCTTTCACAGATTGTATTATGGGAATGTCATTTCCAAGAAATGATATATCATCATTATATAGGACGATCACTTTTAGTGCGCTCCCACTAACCACTTTATATATACAAGAATCATTTTTGTTTTGAATTAAATCATATACCATTATGATTACATCAAAACTATAGTTCCAAGAACGCAATGCTTGCTTCAATCCATAAATGGATCGAATTAACTTGCAAACCTTGTTTACTTGTTTTGGTATGACAAAACCGTCAGGATGTTGTAAACATCCTCCAAAGGTTTCCGTTTAAGGAAAATGATTTTGACGTTCAGCTGTCTTATTTCATAAATGAAACATGCAGCATTAGCAGGCATTATCCAAATGGATTTAACCATAGCAACGAGTAAAAGGTTTCGTTGTAATCGGCACAATGTTGATAACGATACCTTTTCGCTACGAGCCTAGCTTTGTACGTTGGTATGTTGCCTTCCATGTATGTCTTCCTTGAAGACTTATATAGTACCAATAGGCACAATGCCTTCCGGTATATCAACCAGTGTCCAAACTTGGTTGGTATACATGGAATCCATTTCGGATTTCATGGCACTTTGCCATAATTGGGAGTTGATACCTCGTATCACTTCATCATACGTATTCGGTTTGTCTTCTTCAATAAGATTGACATCTACTTGAGGTGAGATCAGAAACCCATACCTCTCACGTTTTTTTCTGACTCTCTCCGACTTACGCGGTTCTTGTGTATTCGAAGATTGTGGTACAATTTCATCATTGATGAACTGCTTGTGTTCCATTAGGACTCGGTGCCTGGAACAGTATTATTCCGATTTTCATCGAGTCTTACTTTCCTCCCACTTACTACTGCATATAGGTATTCCTCTTAGGAAAACCGCATGGCGAGCAATAATTAAATTGTTCTCTTGTGAGTTGTATAAGTATTATACTTTGGTTACCCTAGGATAACCTACAAAATTAGGCACTTATCCGATTTGGGTTCTAGTTTGGTATCATCCAAACATATGCCCGGCATTCCCAAATCTTCAGGAATGAGAAAACCCTGTTTCTTTCCTGTCCATATCTAATATGAAGTCTGTCTAACAGATTTTCATGGAACCTTATTCAAAATAAGTTTTGCGCTGTTTAATGCGTATCCCGAGAAGGAAAATGGTAGCTCAGAGCGACTCATAATTAACCTTATCAAGTCCAATAAAATTCGGTTTTTCCGTTCAGACACACCGCCCAAATTGAGGTGTTCCGGGAGGAGTCCATATTGAAAGAATACTATACTCTTTCAAGTAATTGAGAAACTTATTGCTTAATTATTTTCCACCATGATCTAACTGTGATGGTTTAATACTTTAGCCGATCTATCTGTCTACTTCGTGTCGAAACTCTTTGAATTTATCAAAAGTTTCCTATTCGTGTTTTAAAAGAAACACATAACCATAACGCGATGCCACATCCGTAAAGGTTACGAAGTGTTCATATCCACCTCTAGCCTAGCTAGATATAGGCTCGCTTACATCACTATGAACAAGGGCTAACAGATCGGTGGCTCTTGCACTTTTACCAAGTAAAAGGTGTTTTAGACACTTTGCCTAATTAACTAGATTCATAGACATCATTTGATTACCCACTCTTCGAAAGAGTGGATATACGAGTCTTGTTAATGTGTCTCAGACAACAATGCGACAAATAAGTCTAATATGATTAATTCAGTTTGAGCTATTTGTTTGTCATGTCATACGTTTGAGATTTATTTATATTCAAAATATAAATACTGTTATTCACATCTAATGTGTTTATCTCAATATCATCTTTATAAAATGAAACACTTTAGTGTTCTATAATATAAAGGTATACCCGCAATGGGTTAAACTCTGATATAGAGATAATATTTCTAGTCAAACTAGTTACATTATAACAGTTTCCTAATTTAAGTACATACCCAAAGGGTAGTTCCTAAACTTAGGTTTCTACGGTTAAAACAGCGACTCTCGTCCCGTTTCCGACTCACTGGTCAATCTCGATGGAAGTCAGTATCCTGCTAATCAGCAGATTCCGCACATAAGTACATATCAATGTACCACATCTAGTATCAAAATCCAATTTTGAAACTAATAGCGAACATGTTTATGACAAACATACTTGAAACCGGAGCCTTGCCCCGCCTTTACTTCCTTCATGTTTGCCTTGTCCATACGGCAGTCACGCTTCAGTGAACCCGTTTGTCACATTTTAGGAAGACATCTTGGGATATGTCATTTGTCTTCCGAGAAGACCGTAATGATTTTACCTTTGCCCCTTTTAGAAGCTCTGGTTCTGCTTCCTAGAGCATAGCCTTCAACTCTCCAAGAGTTTACTCTTGGTTAATAATGAACCTGCGCCAGCTTTCGGGTAGAGGCTGTAAGATCAAATCTTTTTTTAGTCTCGGCCACGTAGGTAATGCCTAGCTAACCTAGCTGATCGATGTTAGCAATCATCTGTGACACCTAGTGCATGGCAGATATACCCTCTGACATACGCGAGCTAAAGAGCTTCTTTTGCAATTTGTACTTCTAAGATTTAAGAATAAATCTATGAAGATCTTTAATTTCATCATCATGGTACAAGGATCTAATCCTTAATTTTGATAACGAAATTAAAGTGTCATTGCATCTAGCATAAAAGATTGAGCACTAAAGTTATCATCACATGAATCTTCCAAAGATCATGTTCTACTATTTGCTCAACTCCGGGCTTAGGTCCAAGAGGTTTCTCTATCAAATAGAGTAACTTCTTAGTTCCCAGGACTATCCTGAGGTTCTATTCCCAATTTTAAAATTAATGCCGTTTAAAGATATTTTCACCCATGATAATGTTCTAAACGCTAATCTTTCAGTTATCTTGATTGCGATAGTCCAACTATCCAATCAACGATTTCAGGTACTATTGATTATAATGATTATTATAGTTTAACTATATAATCAACTATAATTTGTTTGGTTAAATTCAAATATATTGATTACTATAATCCAATTATATAATAAACTATAAATTGAAGTAGTTTGAATACAGTCCAACTGTTTAATTAAAACAACAATTAAATATTAGTCCAACTAATATATTTAAATTAATGACGAAAAAAGAAATGAGCGCATATTGGCAAGTATCTAAACGAAATTGCAAATTTAATACTTACCTCCCACTATTTTTCGGCGAGCCTCTAACCCTCTGTTGAGTACTCGGGAAACCTTGTTTCCTAGTGGGCTAGGATCCCGTTAAATAACGCACAACCTTGACTTTGGCCAACAAGCTGTATGATATTTAACTAGGTAGATCTCTAAGATCAATTGGATCTCATCCAATTCCTAGATCCAGTAGGTGGACATCCAAGTCCGAAACATATATCTAATATATGCCAATATATCTGATATATTCCCTAACCTTTTTTCCTCTGAATCAATTAAGCCTTGGCTTTGGCACAAAAAACTTAATGATTCCAGTTAAACGGGACCCATTGACTTTGGAAAGCTTCGTAATCGATGTCGATGGACAAGAAGTGATCTTGACTTTCGCCAACAAATCACAACTTGGACAAGACATGCGATATGGAACAAAGCCTTCATGATTCAAACACATCCGCGATGGACAAAGGTCTTGACTTTGGCCAACAAACCAGGGCCAATCTTGGATCTTGAAAATGAATCATTCAATAGAAGGAAAAACGCTTAATATGTGTTGAGGGTTTTTCGCGTAATTGGCAACCAATTAATTATATTTGATTAGGTCTCATCATACACCATTACCTATGCATTCAAAAAACATAATAAGACGCGTAAATAAAATAATAATGATATGCGGATGGATATTTAACACATTTTGTTCCTAGAACAAATCTCTCCATTTCCTCTCTCCCGCTAGCACAAATCTTACTTCTACCCAATTACATAACACTTCTAAAGAAACCTCATTTACATTGAGGGGAATATGTGAGAAGAGAAATACAAAGAATCAAGAGGTAATAGGCTGGAAACGCAGGTCCAATTTAATAAATCTGAAATTAATGACCATTCAATGTTCAAACAACGATTTGATTTGCGCGAGTCCAACTCGTTTTAAGAATAAGTACTCAAAGTACGAATTCTCGAATTATATCAAACTACAACATTAAATCCAATTTAATTTGTATTCAATACTAATTCTTTATTTAATTCTAAATTAAATAATTACACTTTAATAATGAGCCTTTGCGACTTAGATTCTACATCTAATCATTACAGGTCTCAAAGTCCAATTAACATCCAATGTCAATTTAATTAAAGTCCAATGGGCTTTCAATTAATTTATAAGGCATGGACTTTGGCAACCAAAGCCCAATAAGGAATCACCCTTTTGCCAAAAATCAATTTAGGCCCATTAGGCCCAATTAAAATTTTAAAGGCCCATTTTATAATATTTGGACTTTATGGATATGGTTTTGGGCCCAATTGGATCCAACCAAGCCCATTAAGCCCAAATACAACATTTATTAGCCTAATTCCAAATTTAGCCCAACTAATTAAATTCCAAATTTCCAAATTTCACAATTTAATTAACTAAAGTGCATTAGCCATAATTAATTAGTCAAATTAACATTTCCAAAATACCAATTACACTAATTAATCATCATAATCTTCATCAACACATGTCCAACATTATTGAATCAAAAAATCATCTCATTTCCATGCTTATAGCTCACGGAAATTTGGGGATTTTATATCCGATTTCGATTTCAATCCAATTAAATCATAAATCAATATATCCCATGTCTTTTAAACTCATCCAATTATCAAAAAACAAAATCACCATGACTTTAGGGCATGTTTAAATTTCGGCCAAGCCTTATTTTTGGGGAAAATCTAATCCAATTCACTTTTCATCAAATTGATCATGCATAACACTATGTTATCATCATTCAAGCATACTCAGTCAATCAATTTCATCAAATCATGCTCAAATCAATTTTACCTAAATTTAAAGTTAAGAACCCTAAATTCAATTTCATGCTTAATCAAGGCTCTTGATACCATTGTTGGGTTTTCTAGGTCAAACCAAGATCAATTAAGCTATGAAAAGTGCGAATACATCAAAGTAAAGTTGCGGAATACTCACATTGATCGGATTTGCGATGCGGAGAACAACAAAATTTTCCTTGAAGCTCTCGGCCAAGGTCCATTTTGTGCTCCTTGTGTTTCAGTCAACCCTCCATGTGTTTGCTCCAAGCTCCAAGCTTTGTGAATGATGATTCCATGCTCATGAATGGGTTTCCCTATCACCTTTGTGAGACTCCTTGGATGTGCTAGTATCTTGAAAAATTTGCCACAAATCTTCCCCTTAAGCTTCTTCTATCTCTCGGCCAAGCCAAGAAATTTAGAGGGAAAAAGCTTCAATGCCGTGAGAGGGAGGAGGAGTGAGAAAGAAGATGATGAGTTGTGTTATGTGTATTTAGATTTCAAAAATCTAACACCAAATACAACTTTCAAAAAATGGTACAAGCATTAAAGTTTTTTAACCACTTCCATCAATCAACGATGACAAGGTGTCAATCACCAAAAAGGTGACAAGACATCAATCACTTGAATGACTAGTGATGTGACGCGTGATGTGACTTGTGGGCCCCACTTGATTCGAAATATGAGTGGGCCCGCAAACACTCCCTGGCTTGGGTTCGCTAATTCCGAATTAACGAATTTTCCGTTGCGACTTAATTAAATCAAATTTAATTAAATAATTATGCCTAGCATAATTACTATTCACGTCGCTAGCGAATTAATTCTAAATTAACTCGTTTGCCCGAATTAAAATCAAATTTTAATTCCGCGTCGAAATCTAATTTCGTATAATATATCGAATATATTATTTTATCGATTAATTCCAAATTAATCGTTCTCTCTTTAAATAGTATTTTATCCCAGATAAAATATCTCTGTAATTAATCCCAGATTAACTTTCTCTCTCTACTAATTAAACCCAGATTAATTATGTACAAGTCATATGTCATTGGTGAATCTTCGGGAAGCGACCCATGAGATCCTTGCATATGTTGGCAGTAAATCCGGTCGTCGGACTATCCGAACACGTACGTACCTAGTACTACATTTTTTACCGATTTACAAGACATGGTTGGCTTCTATCAAAGCACTGTGCCTACCCAATTCTCCAGAAATATTCTTAAAGGAATATGTAATCTATATCAGGCGTAGTATACGTAGTATTGCGTATTGCGATCCAGTATCGGATGTCACTTGCTAGGCCTGGGGCTAGAATTGTGTCTGCCCCGTACGAAGCACATATCGGATCTCCGGTAACTAGTCTATATAATCGGATAACTATGACCTTGTCATATTATCCCGATAGTTGCAGCATATAAGAGCACAAGTTCCGTATCCTACGTGATCATCATCTCCACTATGACTGGAGTGATACTTCCATCTTGACATCACATCCAATACACTACGATTCTCAATATACCCAGAAGAGGCGTCCACAGAACCTATTAAAGCCCTGGATGACCAAAACCAAAGTATATTGATTCTCACAAATATTAGCGGTGCAAGTCTCAGGTTAAGACCAAATACACCTACCCTGATTCGGACTCCCATAGACACACAGTCATACTACCAATGGGATTCCGAGGGGTCTATCCAGAGCGAAGCTATTTCCATACCATCGGTAAACACAACCTCCTATTACACTTGCATCAGTATCCAATACCCAAATATATGAGAACTATGTCATTCTGCTCCCATAACACGCACAAGTGCAATACTAGTCTATTCCGCATTATCGATGTCCAATCTCGATAATACTCTGACTAAGGATGTTTTAATGATTAAACCTTCATGGATTGATACTGTCTCATATCTTATCAATCCAGAACTATAGTTAATTTGTACAACAACACCATGTTCTGTATAAATAGTGATGTTATGGGTCATAATTGTCCAACAAGGCTTGCGCGTCCGGATGCGTAAAATTACGAAAATTCCCTTTTGTCCGTTTTTTACTGTTTTGGCCCCAAATCACCTCCAGAGAGTCCTGAAACTTTATTTATCTACAAAATAACACAAAACACATCAAAATATTCACAAAACTCAAGAATCTATTCAAAATATTAGGTCAAATGAGTGAGAAATAGTGATATATTTATCACTCATCAGTGTGCATTAGTTTTACTATCTTTTTACTTTTGTAAAATATTTGTAGGTATCATTGTTGTAAACCCTCACGAGACTACAACTCGTCCACTAGGGACACCTAGGGGTTTAAAGGCTTGTTGCATATGCTAAATACAACCGTGATCCTTACGAAAGTGGCTTAGCTTAATTTTATTTTTATGTTATTTTATTTTGTTGTTTTGCTCGAGGACTAGCAAAATGTTAGGTTTGGGGGTGTGATGAGTGGTAAATGTATCACTATTTCCCACTCATTTGACTTAATATTTTGTATAGTTTCTTAAGTTTTGTGAATATTTTGATGTGTTTTGTGTTATTTTATAGATAAATAAAGTTTCAGGATATTCTGGAGGTGATTTGGGGACAAAACAGTGAAAAACAGACAAAAGGGCAAAATCATCATTTAACGCGTCGCGACGCCTAACGTGCGCCGCTCCATGCTAACATGCGTCGGGGACACGTGTCAAAATCTGAGAAGTTTGACTTTGCTAACGTGCGTCGTGCCACGTGTCAATATCACAGCCCATCTGCTAACGTACGTCGTGCCACGTGTCATCATCCTATGGTGCCGACAATTGCCATCGCCACATGTCGCCATGTGTCACCCCACGTGTCAACTATGGCATCGCCATGTCAGCAGAAGACGAGTCAACTTTTCCACATCACCGCCACATCATCATTAGCGAATCATAGCGCGCCACGTGTCACAATCCTATGGTGTAGACAAATAGCTATCGCCACGTGTCGCCACGTCATTGCCACGTCAGCTTAATTATTGAATTAATCATCCAAAATGTCATGTTATCGGATAAGAATCTTAGTGGAACCAATCAAAGCGTGACACGGGAGAGCCTATCGACGCCTATAAATTCAACTCGAGATTTCAGTTTCAGATGTACCTTCCTCTCTGAATTCTCTGATGTAAATAGGGAGTTTTATATCTAGTTTATTTTAATTTCAGATTTGTAATTAATTTTAATTACTTTCTGTAATAATAATTTATTTTCTTTACTTTGTCAGTTTTTACTATTCAATATGAGGAGGTAACTTCCCCCTGCTATGATGAAAGGTAAAATTTTTATTACTACTATTTAGATTAATCTCTCTTTTATTTTTAAGTTTTTACTAGCCTTAGATATGTGTCGTAGTTAAGCCTGTTATTTGGGGTTGTAATGAAATCCAATATCACCGGCTTATAAGGGGTTATTTTATAGTTTGGGTAATTTAAAGGTTTACTTATTAAGTCTTAAGCTTAATGCGTCTTGTTAAATGGCCATTAATAAGATTGATCTGGTAAATCTAAAATAAACTTGACAAAGGAATTTTAGGTTTCAGCCTTAGACTTAGTAGCCCACGATCTTCCTTGATGATAGATAACCCTTTAATATATTTCCTTACAGGATAGACATATACATGTCGGGCGGGGGTAGAACAATTGAAACTTAATCTTAATGAATCTAGGTAATTTGGTTGACATAGACATTTGGTTCAATTGGGTTATACTAGATATTTGCATCTGACCATCGACAGAGGCTTTTCTATAATTTCGTGTTCCAAGTTAGTAAACTGATATATTACACAAACATGAAATAACCACTTCATCTTTTCAAGGATATTGGAAAGATTCACAACCCTGGATAGTTTCTTAATATTGAATTTTATTTTATTTAATTTTGTTTAATTTTATTTAATTGTTTTTAAGTTTTAAATCATCACCATTTCAAATCAATCAATCAATCTGTTAGATACTAGTAATCATTTGACCTCATGGGATCGATACTTCTTATACTACTTGAATTAGACGTGCGTTTGCGTTATATGTTTTTAACCTTGAATATTTTGTTGGAGTCGGGATCATGTAACTCAACGGCTCTATCTGGTAAAACCTTGGTGATTAGGAATGGACTTGACCACCGTGATTTTGGCTTCCATGGGAAGAGTTTCAACCTTGATTTGTTTAACACTACCTCTTGCCATGGTTCTAGTTTTATGTGCACTAACTTTTAATCATGTCTCTTGGCATTTTCTTTGTACAATTTGGCATTCTCAAAAGGCTGTATGTGAAATTCCTCCAATTCGTTGAGCTGATGGAACTGTTTCTCTTCTGTTACTTATGGTGCAAGAATAGGCTTCTTCAGTGCGCAGTACGCTTTATCTTCAGTATCCACAGGCAATTGACATGCTTTAAGTTTGTCAGTAAAACTTTGCATTGCATGGAGTTCTGGATGGTACTATTTATCACATCAAGTCTGAAACATTCCTCATTCTCGTCATTCGGGAAATTCATGGCTTTGAAAATATTGAATGTTACTTCTTGATCTTGTACCCTCATGGTTAGTTCTCATTTTTGTACATCAATATTGGTTCGACCTGTAGCTAAGAATGGTCTCCCGAGAATGATCAGCACGTCTTCGTCTTCCTCCATATCAAGGACAATAAAATATGCTGGGAAAATAAATTTGTCAACCTTGACCAGCACATCTTCAACTACATCTCTCGGAAATACGAGCGTTCTATCCCCAAGTTGTAGAGAGATTGAGGTAGGTATTGTTTCTCCAATCTGCAGTTTCCTGTAAATAGAAAAGGGCATTAAGTTAACATTTGCACCTAAGTCACATAAAGCCTTACCGAAGTCATGTTCTCTTATGGTGCAAGGAACAATGAAACTGTCAGGATCTTTCAACTTTGGGGGAAGCTTCCTCTGGATGATAGCGCTGTATTCTTTTGTCAATGCTACTGTCTTATAATCCCCCAATCTTCGCTTTCGTGAAAGAATGTCTTTCATGAATTTGACATAACTGGTCATTTATTCCAACACTTCTGCAAATGGAATATTGATATGAAGCTTTTTAAAGATCTTCATGAACCGAGAAAACTACTTGTCTAGTTTATTCTTCTGGAGACGTTGTGGAAAAGGTGGAGGTAAAGTAATTTTTTATTGATCTTTTTCCTTTGCTTCTTTTTCCTCCATCTATGGAACTGGTTCTTTCGGAACCTCTTCAATTGTTACCTTGATTCCAACATCTTTGTTGATTTCAGTACCAATTTTCAAAGTAATGGCTTGACATTGCTCCTTCCCTCGATTCCTTGGGTTTGGTTCTGTGTTGCTAGGAATGTTTCCTGGTGATCTGTAACTCTAAGCATTGGCCAGTTGTCCAATTTTATTTTCCAGTGCTTTGATGGAAGTAGATTGGCTTTGAAAAATAGCATCATATGCTGCTTGTTGCTTTTTGAATATCTCTGCAATCCATTCTTTCATTTTTGGTTCTTTTTCAAACTCCTGGCTTTTATTTTGTTGCTGAAATCCAGGTGGTGGATTGTTCTTTTGCCCTGAATTGTTGCTCCATGAAAAATTGGGATGATTCCTCCACCCTAGATTGTAGGTGTTGGAATATGGATTGTTCTCATGTCTGTTGAAATTGTTGACATATTACACTATTTCTTTATGTTGGTTTGGTTCTGGTGCCCCTCCAAATGGTGAACTTGTGGCTCTGGCGATGTTTACAACTTGTGTACTAAGTGTTTCCAGGCTTTTGTATATTTGCTCCAACTTAGTATTCACTGCTGAGTTGGCTCCATCTTCATAAATTCCTGCAATTCGTTGAATCATGCTTTTTTCCGTTGGCCACAATGAATTGTTGTTAGCCATTTCTTTGATTAATTCTCAGGCTTGATCTTCTCCTTTTGCCATCAAAGCTCCTCCAGCAGCAGCATCAATTGTGGTTCTCATCAGTCCAGAAAGTCCATTATAGAAAGTTTGGACTTGAAGCCACTTTGGAATCTCATTGTGAGGACATTTCCGGAGCAAATCTTTGAATTTTTCCCAAGCTTCGCAGAGGGATTCTGAATCTTGCTGCACGAAGGATGTAATGTCATTCCTCAATTTTGCAGTTCTGGCTGGTGGAAAGTACTTTGCAAGGAATTTTGTGGCTAGAGTGTTCCAAGTTGTGATGGAACTTGCTTGTAGTGAATGTAGCCAAGCTTTGGCTCTGTCTTTCAAGGAATATGGAAAAACTCGCAGTCTCATTGCTTCTTCTGATGATCTATTGTAATTGAAAGTGCCACAAACTTCCAGGAAGTTGCTGATGTGGGCATTAGGATCTTCAATTGCATTCCTCCCAAACTGTACTGACTGTTGAATCATCTGAATGCATGTTTTGATGTCACATGTATTTTCTTGTAAGGGAGGAAGTACAATACAGGAAATGAGGCCGTCCACCACTGGAATGGTTATGTCTCGAATGGGAATTGGTGGTGCAACTTCTAAAGGTTCAGGTTCCATGTTAACGATTGTTTATTGGCCTTCTCGCCTTTCCCTTCTCAACTGTCTGATGGTTCTTTCAATCTCTGGGTCAAGCGGTCGAAGTTCAAAGCTTCTGGTTCGTCTCATGTAGTGTTTGAGAACCTGAAACAAGTGAAAACAAAAACAATAAGTAAAAAGAAAATTGTATACAAGTAAATGTATCTAACCTCAAAACTAATAGTGAAAGATATATAAGTCCCCGGCAACGGCGCCAAAAACTTGACCGATGCGTAATCACACGCGTATAACGCAAGCGCACATATTGTTCAAGTAGTATAAAAAGTATCGATCCCACGAGGACTTAAAACCTTTTGTTATTAATTTATGAAGTCAAATTTTTACGAGTATCTAATGGATTGATTGGGTGGTGACTTTAAACTTAAAATAGAAAATAAAATTGTGAAAAAGGAAATTGAGGAAAATTCAATATTATTAAACTATCCAGGGTTGTGAATCATTCCAATATCTTTTTAAAAGATGAAGTGGTTATTTTACGTTTGTGTAATATATCGGTTTATTAACTTGGAACACGAAATTATGTAAAAGCCTCTTCCGATGGTCAAATACAAATACCCAGTATAACCCAATTAATCATATTCTTATGTTAACCAAGTTATCTGAATTCATTAATATTAAGTTCCAATTATGGCTACCCCCGCCCGACATGTATATTCCTATCTTGTAAGGAAATCTATTAAAGGGTTATCTATCCTCAAGGAAGATCGTGGACTATTAAGTCTAAGGTATTTAACCTAAAATCTCTTTTCCAAGTTCATTTTAAGTTTACCAGTGTAATTTTATTAATGGCCAGTAAATAAAAAGCATTAGGATTAAGGCTCAATAAATAAACCTTTATATTATCAAAACTGTAATTTAACCCCTTATAAACCGGTGATATTGGATTTCATCACAACCCCAGATAACTGGTTTAGTTACGACACTTATTTACGGGTAGTAAAAACTTAAATAAAAGAAAAGACATAAAGTAAATGCTGGAAATTAAATACTGAAAAGTAAATTGCTAAAAAGTAAATTGCTGAAAGTAAATAAAGTAAAAATACAATAAAGAAAATGCTGAGGTAAAAGGATCCACGTTTATTACTACTATTTTAGATATCTCCCTTAATATAATATATTAACTTTGCGTGATAATTACCAACCAGCCATATAGGCGGTATCATGATTAAGTCAAATTATAATTAATTACCAACCGACCAACCATACGATATCCATGCTTAGTCAGGTTAAAACCAATTTATAATTAATTACCAACCGACCAATATGGCGGTATCCTCGTTAAGTCAGATTTTAAATAGTTATTATATTATAATTATGGGAGATTAATCTAAATAGCAATAATAAAATCTTTACCTTTTACCCCAGCAAGGGGGAGTTACCTCCTCATTGCTTGAAAAGTAAAAACTGAAAAAGTAAAGAAAGGAAAGTATTGTGCGTAAAAGTAAATTACGGAAAGTAAAAACTGAAAAGTAAAGAAAAGAAAGTGCGAAAGCCGAAATTAATTACTGAAAGCTTTAAATAAACAAACAAGATACAATCTTCTCAGTTATTCTTAAGGAATTTCAAAGAAGAAAGTATGAATTTACAAATGAAATGACTTGGTATTTATTGGCAAAATTTTGCCTCCATCAAATCATCCACCAAATGCTCCACCAAATCCTCCACTAATTACTCCACCAAATCCATTATTAATTGCTCCATCAAATCCATTATTAATTGCTAACATGTTTGGTGGGAGCTTGACTATTTTTATTATTTATTTATTTTGAAAATGACTTTAATAATTACACATAACACACGTCTGGATGTTTCATCAATTTCGGTCATGACATCTTCAGAATTCGAAATTATTTTGCTCTTCAAAGTTGTATATCTTTGAGTGTTCTTTAATTTTTAACTTGAATCAGCTCAATCCGATATCGGAATAAAACCTTATGCCCAAAATACGACAGTTGCATAAAACTGGAATTTCCGAAATTGCACTTCGTTAGAACGCCCTTTCAAGTTTCTGATCTCCAAAATTAATATGTCATGTCCAATTGTTTTACCCTTATTTGACCCATATTTCATCCTAAATGATTTCATTGAGTCCCAATATAATTTTATCTGCAAAATAAACTAAAACACATCAAAACGTTCATCAAACCCGAGAAACTAAACAAAATATTAAGTAAAAGAGGCGGTAAATATTGATATATTTTCCGTTCATCACACATCCAGTATCAAAAATCCAATTTTTAAAACCAGTAGTGACATGTTTATAACAAACATACCTGAATCTGGAGTCTTGCCCGTCTTCACTTCCTTCAACTCTGCCTTGTACTCACGGCAGTCACGCTTTCAGTGACCCCGTTTGCTACAATGTTGGCAGACATCTTGGGATATGTCTTTAGTCTTCCCAGAAGACTGTGATGATTTAGCCTTACCCTCAATCTTCCTTTTCTTCACACCCCCAGAAGCCTTCAGCCAAGCCTTGGCTTTCTGAGATATCAAAGTAAGATGCGCCTCGCGCTTCTTGCCCTTCAGAAGCTCTGTCTCTGCCTCTTTCAGCATCGCCATTAACTCTTCAAAAGTCTTTTCTTGGTTCATCATGTTATAGTTCATGACGAACCCACCCCAGTAATCGGGCAGAGACTGTAAGATCAAATCTATGGAAGTCTCGGCCTCGAAGGTTATGCCCAGCTGACCTAGCTGTTCGATGTTAGCAATCATCTGCGACATATAGTGCTCGACAGATGTACCCTCTGACATACACGAGTGAAAGAGCTTCTTTTACAATTCGTACGTCTGAGATCTAAGGTTAGATCTATGAAGATCCTTCAATTTCAACATCATACTATAAGAATCCAATCCTTTGTTCTGACGACGAAACTGATGAGTCATTACGGCAAGCATGACGGATTGAGCACTAAAGTTATCATCACGATGAGTCTTCCAAAGCTCATGCTCTACTATTTGCTCAACTTCGGGCTCAGGCCCAAGAGGTTTCTCTATGACATAGAGTAACTTCTTGGCTCCCAGGACTATCCTGAGATTCATCTCCTAATCTGGAAAATTGGAGCCGTTAAAGACATTGTTGCCCATGATAATGTCCCTAACACTAATCTTTCCATCCATCTTGATTGTAATAGTCCAACTATCCAATCAACAATTTCAGGTACACTCAAAATGCAATGGTTAATATGTCCAACTATATAACCAACTACAAATGGAGTAATTTGAATACAGTCCAACTGTTCAAAGAAAGTAATAATCAATATTAGTCCTACTAATATATATTTATAACAACGATAAATAAAATAAAAGAGCGTGTGTAAGCAAGTATTAAACGAAATTACAAATTTAATACTGGCCTCCCACTATTTTTCGGCGAGCCTCTAACCCTCTGTTGAGTACTCGGGAAACCCAATTTCCTAGTGGGCTAGGATCACGTTAAATAACACACAACCTTGACTTTGGCCAACAAGCTGTATGAAACTTAACTAGGTAGATCTCTAAGATCAATTGGATCCCATCCAATTCCTAGATCCGGTAGGTGGACCTCTAAGTCCAAAACATATATCCAATATATTTCCTAACCTTTTTCCTCTGAATCAACTAAGCCTAGGCTTTGGCTCAAAAGCTTAATGATTCTAGTAAGCGTGACCCATTGATAGTGGGAAAGCTTAGTAATCCACGTCGATGAACAATAAGTGAACTTGACTTTGGCCAACAAGTCACAACCGCCCAAGACATGCGATATATAACAAAAATTTCATGGTTCAAACACATCCGCGATGGACAATGATCTTGACTTTGGCCAACAAACCAAGGCCAATCTTGGATCTTGAGAAATAACCACTCAATGGAAGGAAAATGCTTAATATTAAAGTGAGGGTTTTTCGCGTAAATTGGAACTAATTTATTATCTTTGATTAGGTCCCATCATACACCCTTAAACATGCATTCTAAAAGCATAATAAGGCGTAATTAAAATAATAATGATATGCAGATGGATATATAATACAATTTGTTCCTAGAACAAATCACTCTCTTTCCTCTCTCCCGCTAGCACTTTACATTCTTCTACTCAATTACATAACACTAAAAGACACCTCATTTTCATTTAAGGGAATTGGTGAGAAGAGAAATACAAAGAGATAAGGAGGTGAAAGGCTGGACACGCAGGTCCAATTTAATAAATAAGTACCATACTTACAATAATTTCCAAAATTGCCCCCACCCATCTAATATCCATCCGATATACATTATTCATACAAATACATCCAAGTATTCACACAAAGCATGCTGTCAATCAATCTAATCCAATTAATTAATCTTTGATTATGACCATCCAATGTTCATACAACGATTTGACTTGTGCGAGTTCAACTCGTTTAAGAATAAATACTCAAAGTACGTATTCTTGAATTATATCGAACTACAATTTTAAATCCAATTCAAATTGTATCCAATACTAATTCGTGTTTAATTCCAAATTAAACAATTACAATTTTAATAGTGCCTTTTAGACTTGGATTCCAAATCCAATCCAATTGGGTCTCAAAGGCCCAATTAGGATCCAATGCCAATTCAATTAAAGTCCAATGGGCTTTCAATTAATTCTTTAGGCATGAGCTTGGCCATTATGGATCCAACCCAAGATGCCAAGGCCCAAGTTAGGAATCACCCTATGCCACAAAATCAATTTAGGCCCAATTAAATTATTAAGGCCCAAAAGTCATATTTGGACTTTATGGAAATGGTTTTAGGCCCAATTGGATCCAACCCAATTGTCCAAAACCATACTTGGCCCAACCAAGCCCATTAGCCCAAATACAACAAATTAAATTAATACATTATTCCAAATTACATATTAATCTAATTAAATTGCAATTACCATAATTAATTAATTAATCAAATATTTCCAAAACATCAATTAATCTAATTAATCATGCTTACTTCTCAAATTCATGTCCAACACAAAATTGAGGCAAAATCAACTCATTCCAACATGCTACATCCCACGGCAATAACATGAAACAACATTCAATTTCGATTTCAATCCAATTAAACCAACAATTAACATTAATTTCATGCTTTAGACTTATCCAATAGTTTAAATCAAAAATTACCATGAGCATAATCTAGGGTACAAGTCTTGGCCATGATGGATTTTTAGGGAAAATTAATCTAATCAATTTTTCACAAATCCAATGATGCACAAATCTAATTCATCATCATCTTAACACAACCAAACAACCAATTTGGAAAAATATAAGCTCCAAGCACAAAATCCCCAAATAAAGTTTAGAACCCTAGAATTCAAATCATGCTTAGATTGGCTCTTGATACCATTGTTAGTGTCCTAGACATGCTAAGGATCTCTAAACATTGATTTTTGTGTGAATAATTCAAGAAGAGTTGCGAAAATACTCATATTGAATGGATGAGAAAATTCAAAACTTTCTTTGTTAATGGAAGCTCCCAGCTTTGTGTTGAGTTCAAAACTCTTGGGTGAGTTTCCCTATCACCTTTCTTTGACTCTCAATGTGCTAGCAATAGTGAATTTTGCAACAAAATTCATGGAGAAGAGAAGCATGGAATTCGGCCAAACATGAAAGAGAGAAGGAGATGAATAATATACTTTCTAAAAGTGTTGACTTGGTTTTGTGTTGTTGCCGATTAATTCCAAATTAATTGCGTTCTCTCTTCTAGACGAATTTAATCCCAGATAAATTCTTGATGTAATTAATCCCAGATTAATTTTCTCTCTCATAATTAATCATAGATTAATTCTGTTCGAGTCAAATGTCATCGGTGAATCTTTGGGAAGCGACCCAAGAGATCCCTGGATATGTTGGCAGTAAATATGGTCATCGGACCATCCGAACATGTGCGTACCCCGTACCACGTTCTCACCAGTTTACAAGACATGGTTGGCTTCTAGCAAAGCACCGTGCCTACCCAATTCTCCAGAAATATTCAACATGGAATATATAATCTATATCATACGTAGTATACAATGTATTACCTAATGCGATCCAATATCGGATGTCACATGCTAGGCCTAGGGCTGGAATTATGTCTGCCCAGTACGAAGCATATATCGGATCACTAGCAACTAGTCTCTGTAATCGGATAATCATAACCTAGTCATACTATCCCGATAGCTGCAGTATTTAAGAGTACTAGTTCTGTATCCCTGCGTGATCATCATCTCCATATGACTGAAGTGATACTTCCATTTTGACATCACACCCAATAGACTACGATTCTCAGTATACCTAGAAGAGGCGTACATAGAACCTGTTAAAGCTCCAGATGACCAAAACCAAAGTATACTGATTGTCGCAAGTATTAGCGATGCAAGTCTCAGTTTAAAACCACATACACCTACCCTGATTTGGATTCCTATAGACACATAGTCATAATACCAATGGGATTCCGAGGGGTCTATCCAGAGTGAAGCTGTTCCCGGTCCAATAGCTAACAGGAACCTAATATCACACTTCCATAAGTATCCAATACTTAAATATATGAGAACTATGTCGTTAAGCTTCTATAACGTGCACAAGTGTAATACTAGTCTATTCCGCATTATTGATGTCCAGTCTCGATAATACTTCGACTATGGATATTAATGATTAAACCTCTCGTGGAATAATATTATTTCATATCTTATTAATATGATACTAATCATATGGACTTTTATCATTTATATATCCAAGTAATCCAATTACAAAATGATAAAAGAGCAATTTCCTTTGTCACATAGTTAATTTGTACAAATAATATCATGTCTTTTACAAACAGTGATGCTATGGGTCATAATTGTCCAACACCTGGCACATCAATGAATTGACTCACTCTGAAAAACTTTTCCCGACCAGACCAACAGTCTGTCCATTACCTCAATTGTGACTCCTCGATGAGGCGACTCATCCTAGCCTGATTTATTTCAATCCTTCAAAAAGACCATTGACTGATGATGACCATTTCTATTCCCAATCATATTTACGTTGTGATCCAACACCCAACCAACTGTAAAATGACTCGACCAACTGCTAAACCTCTATGATGCCTTGATGTTATCATCCCATTCTTCAAGACGAACAGAGTAAGTACTGGTTGGCACTTAGCCAAATATTGAGTCTGGTGTCCTCATCTCTACGCCTCTCGTATTCATTCTGATGTTTGATTGCAAACATAACTTAGGGGAGAACTTCCCACGCTATCTGTTATACTGACCTCGAGGGATCCTAACCCTCTTATGTTCATATTTACAAGGCCATGAGGGAGAAACTCCAACCTCATGCCATTCAAAATAATAATACCGAGGGAGCTCAGTCCGCTTGGTGATATTTCAGCAAGGCCATAGGTGAGAAACTCCAACTCTATGCCATTCAAAATAATAATACCGAGTGAGCTCAGCCCTTTTGGTGTTATTTGAACAAGGCCATAGGGGAGAAACTCCAACCTCTTTCCATTCAAAATAATAAGACCTCGGTGGAACGGATCCGGCCCCGAGCCATCCAATAAACCTGACCATAAACGAATGGACCATCTTTGTGCCATTCACAAAATCATAGGGCATCGGTGGGACGTACCCAACCCTGACCACAAAAGAATGAACCATTTTTGTGCCATTCACCATCTTTTACTATCCTCGGTGATTTCAAGTCCAACACCTCATTGATCTTCTGTTGGTTGTCCTCAATACCTTTCGCATTGTACCCCAAGAATTTTCCCGAGGATACTATGAAAGCACACTTCTCTGAGTTCAACCTCTTCTTATATTTCCTCAAGAGTTCAAAAGTCTCCATGAGGTCCTTCAAATGATCATTGGGCCATACTTTCATTGTTATCATGTCATTCTGATCTGATTGTATCCTAAGAACACATCCATAATGGTTAGGAGCCCATAGCAGGCCGTTGAATCCACCAATTGATCTACTTTCGAAAGCGGAAAGCTATCATTTGGGCAAACGTTGTTCAATTCGGAGAAATCCACACACATTCTCCACTTTTCATTGGCCTTCTTGACCAAAACCACATTTGATACCCATTCAGAGTATTTAATTTCTCTTACAAACCCATCCTACATCAATTTATCCACCACTGTATGGATGGCTTCATACCGGTCCTGGTTGAAGGTAATTCTCTTTTACTTCACCGCCTTGTGAGCCTGGTCTATCGATATACGGTGACTTATGACCTAAGGGTCTACCCCGTTCATATTTCTATTACTCTATGCATAAACATCTATATATTCCCTTAGGAATTTCATAAGCTCCTTCTTTAGACTTTGTTCCAACCTAACCCCTATCTTAACTAGCTTCCTTGATCCAAAGAGCTCCACTGACTCTAGTTCTTGTCATGCTCCTCCATACTGGATGGATCCTCAGGTCGGGGGTTCGTAGACTCCACTGCCGCTGAATCTTCCTCTACTTTTTTCCTTTTCTGCCCTACAACATCATCAATACATAAGGTTTCCTTGGACATGGCTGCGAAACAGCTCCTTGTCACTTTCTGCCTACCAAAAACTACCCTAACCCCATCCATAGTCGGAAACTTCAATTTCAAGAAGTAGCTCGACATAGCTATCCTTGATTTCATCATAAAGGGCCTCCCCAAAATCACATGGTAACTACTCAAATAATCTACCACAATCAAGTCCATCATAATAATCTGAGAATGGGGGTCGTCTCGTCTCAATGGTCATTATTAGTTGCACCCGACCAAGTGGAACAACCTTAGACCCCCCAAACATGTACAATGGAGTTGCATCCTAAATCAGTGTGGTGAAATCCACTTCTAGCTCATTCAATACCTTATTGGATATGATATCCAGTGCACTTCCCGGGCAACCAATATTCTATCCGCCTCTAACCCGTCAAAGTTGGCCTTGATTATCAGCGCATTATTATAAGGGTAACTCACACCTTGAGTAGCCTCTTCAGTAAACATTATTGGCACTGGCCTGGACTTTTTAATCCTCGAGGCTCTCTTAGTGGTTAGCACCTCGGGCTCATTGATTCAGCAATAGTTATTTCTTTCCCGATTCGAGTCCCCAACTAACGTTCTCCCTTCGGTAATGGTGAACATAGACCTCTGATCCATGTGCCGCCTTGCCCTTGTGGCCTCATGATCGATTTATTCGTTAAGGTATTCGTTCCTCACCAAGTCTTCAACTTGTTCTTATAGGTCTGTAGCATTCGGTGTCATGACCCATTGTATTGTGATACGAACAATAAGCCCCAGTGTCTTTTTTTTTTCAAACCGGAATCTTCTGGGGTCAGAATCAGTTAACAACCCTTCATCTTGCACCTCTCATATTATCAGGGACAGAGGCTTATTGGGGGTCGTATAGACCGTACCCCCAACAATATGCGTAACTTTGATTGGAGGTCTCATCTCGAGTGCTGGATTACCCTGAGTCATTGGCCTAAACTTTTGCCACCTCGGGCATGGTCCTCTTTATCCACCACCACCATCATGACAGATGTCTTGCCTTAGTTATTTCTTTTCCCGAGAAGCACCTCCCCTGGCTATCTTCTATTCCTCCTCTAGCAACACAAACCTTCTAGCTTGCTCCAAGGCTGTTGCATATTCCGGCACTTCCTGAATCCTGAGGTGGGACCATAGTCTCCCATCACTCAGCACTCTCTTAAGGATGTCCAACGCTTTAGGGACTTGATTACGCCCAAAAAGTAGTTGTGGTTATCACAGTATAGTTGGGGTGTCGATTCCTCAGAGAGATGGTTATGAAGGAACTGAATCACTTAATACGAATGTTAGCAATAACTTATTTAAAGGAAATGATTTAATTGACAATGTAAAATAAAAACTATGAAAAATATGTAAAAATTATCAATAGAGAAAAGTAGCAAAGCATCGGGAATCCATCTTGTATCAAGTCTATATATTCAGTAGTTGATTCCTTTTACTACTCAATTGAGGGTTTCACTTCCCAAACTAACAATCAGAAGATATTTCAATTTAAAACATATTAAATTCTAAATAATCGATGAATTACTTTCTCTATGTTAACAGCACACTATGTTATCATTATGACATATCTAACGTCGACAATATACCTACAGGCAATACTTTAGTAGAAGATTAACTCATAAAATAAAAATACCAGTTAAAATTGGGTTCCTCAATCACACATAGAAAAAACATGACTATTCCTATATCAAAATTAATAAAACACAATCTCTGGATTATAAATCAAAATATAATAGAGAATAATGACACATAAATTGTATTAAACATTGAAGATCATTCAGGAATAAAAAACATGAATATAAGAAGTGAAGTACAAGAGTTCATCCCTAGCTTTGCCTAGGAGATTAGTTCTCCATAAAAAAGACCTGAAGGGATCGGAGAGACATCATGTCTGGCCTGAAGCTTCCTCGTTCTTCTCTCTTAAATATGTGATATGAACTCTTTGTTGTGTATCTTTTCTCCTTATTTAGGGTTTTGGATGAGCTTGGGTATTTATAGGGAAGTCTCGGAGTCCTTGTACATGTAAAACATAACCATATTAAGCTTCTAGAGATCTGTCGGGGCGCCGCGATGTCGAAAAGTGGCGTCGTGGTTCCAAACTCTTGAGAAACGTGTATGCAACTTTGTTGATGGCGTGTCGCGATGCCAGAAGGTGGACATCGCGACACAAGGTAATTTTCTGGAATGTTGTTTCTGTGTTTCTATTATTCCCTCGTGCCTCTGATGCGTCCGTAAGGTCCCAAAACACGTACAATTGCTTCAAGATCCATGTTCCATTATTTCCTAATAACAAAACATAAAATAAACTACGATTAAGATTAAATACTCAATAATAAAGCTGAACTAGTGATGTTTAAAATACATTTTCATGCAGTTATCACAACTCCCAACCAGCTTATTGGTAGTCTCTAGCAATTCAAGCGTAAAAAGAAAATGTAAACTAAACTAAATTAAAAAGAAATAAATAAAAACTATCTAAGCCACTTTCGTAGGGATCACGATTGCATTTAGCATATGCAATAAGCCTTTAAACCCATAGGTGGCCCTAGTGGACTAGTTATAGTCTCGTGAGGGCTTGCAGCGACAACACCTACAAACGTTATTCAAAACATATGCCATCATGCAAAAACAACAAAATGAAATAGTCCCAATATTTACACATATTATTTTCCTCAACGAATGCCTAGTAATGAAATCATAGAACATTCAAAGTACTCAATGCAACTCAAATCCAAGTTATTGAATAACTAATCTAAGCCAGACTCGTAGTGTGTGTGTGTAAAGGTTTATTTACATCTCGACTTCTTGGTAAGCCAACTCAATGATTTCGTTTAAAAATTGGGATCCGATGGGTCAAACCAAACTAGATATCTCAAGTGTGCTCTATAATTGTCTTTCTTTACTCAGTATGGTATAATTTTTTTTTCTTTTTCTTCTTTCAAAATCTTTTTTTTTTGCAATACACCTACCCTTTAAGGTAGTATTTCTCCTCACGGTGGTCCTAACACTCGCCCATAGACAGCTTCACACTTATCGGTTATAGGTGGTTTAATTTTTTTTTTTTGCTTTTTGTTTTTATTTTTAACCATACCATACATCATAACACTAGCAAATCAAGATAGACATCTAAACAAACAGTCATTCATCGACATGCAATTTCTTCAACTAGTCATTTTGCCAACTACCTAGGTTTTCAATGCTAAAAACCTATAGTTAGGTTCTTACGAGTCTAACCTAGATCAACTACTCAAAGCATCAGATAAAAGTATATTAAAGAACTTATTGTTTCTAAGATTTCATCCTAAAGCAAACAATACTCATCATTGGACTTATGTTTTACTATTAAGGACTAAAAACTAAATATTTTTTTTTATAACAGGTATTATCACTACATGCATACACCCCCAAACATAAAACTTGCATTGTCCTCAATGTAAGATAAACATAAAGAAAAAGGAGTGAGGAACAACATTACCGTGCATGGAGTTGATCAGGCTCATACTGGTAAGACTTTGGTTGTGTGGGCTATGTGGGTTGTGCTAACAGCTGCATAAATACTCATGCAAATAATAAACAAGCAATTAGCACACAATAAAATAATACTACGAGAAAACAATACAATAAATAAAAATAAATAAATAAATAAACGAATGCAAAAGTTGCCTCCCCGCTAGCGCTAAGTTTAACGTCTTCAGCCAGACGCAATCACCCAAATGGTCATGGTGGCTTCCACTAGTGATTAAGACATGAAAAATAATTTTTGGCTGGCTGTGGCTGTTTATCCATGGATCCCCCAGGGTCTACTGATGGTTGAAATTTTAGGATGCACATATGGCAAAATTGGCTCGACCTCCTTTTTAACTTTCCAATGATCATCTTCAAGTGAGCACTGACTCTTATTTTCCTCTTTTTATGGTTCTTTCGGATCAGTTCCAGTTCTAGAGAGTTAGATTCATATTGTATAGAGGCTGTTTCCGGTAAGACTGTGTCTATCACGTATATATTGTGACACTCATCATCATCTCCTGGTTGTTTCCCAACATGAAAGATATTCACTTCCAGTGTCATATTTCAAATGATAACTTCATGAGACTGGTTGTTTCAGTAATTGATAATGGCATTAGCTGTGGCAAGAAAAGGTCTACCTAATATGATTGGAATTTTTGACTCAGTTTTAACCACAAATTGTGCATCTAAAATCATAAAATCAACAGGATAGTAGAATTTATCGATTTATAGTCAAACATCCTCAACTACTCCCCGTGGTGTTCTGATGGAACGATCGGCTAACTGTAAAACCATAGATGTAGGTTTAATCTCTCCAAGTCCTAGCTGTATATAGATGGAATATGGCAGGAGATCAACACTAGCACCTAAATCTAATAGAGCTTGACCAAACTCACATGTGCCGATGTGGCAAGTAATGATGGGACAGCCTAGATCTTTATATTTTAGAGGGGGTCCTCTGCTCGATTACTGCACTTGCTTGCTCTGTGAGGAATGCAGTCTTAGTCACATGATGCTTTCTCTTCATGGTGCATAGATCCTTCAAAACCTTCGCATATTTGGGAACCTATTTGATGACATGTAATAGAGGAAGGTTAATATTTGCTTGCTTTATATGTTATAGGATCTCACCATTAGGGTCTGTAGCTCTCGTAGTAGGCCTAAGAGCTTGAGGGAAGGGTACTCGAACTGGGCTATGCACCACTTGCCCTTCTTGAGGAATACTTGTACTAATATATTTGGTGTCACCTATAATGTTAGAGGTGTCCTGCATGTTTATCTCTTTCCCACTCCGAGTGGTTATGACATTAACACATTTTACATTAGATTCTTCATGATCAACATGTACTATGTGTTGCCCTTGTGTATTTGGTTGAGCTTGAGATGGAAACTTTCCTGGTTCTTGCACACTCATAACATTTATCAATTTAGAGACTTGACTCTTTATCTCCTTATTGTCTTCAATCAATTGAGCTATCAATTACTCAAACCTTTGATTAATTTTGTTCTGGGCCTCTATAAATGCTTGCATGGTGTCCTCTAAAAGAATTTCTAGGAATGATAGGTGTGTGATACTGGGAGCATTGTAACCTCTAGGTTGTGGTGTTTGAGTGGGCTGTTGAGACTCGTGTTTCTAACTAAAATTTGGGTGTTTTCTTCAACCAGGATTATAAGTATCTGAATACGGTGTATAAAGTTTCTTGTACATCCCTAAGGCATTGCATTATTCCTCATACATTTCCCTCATCTCACCATGAAAATGTCACTCTTGGGCCAGATGGTCAATCCCCTTACACATAAGACATACCCCTTGAGGTTCTAACTGGGCTACCGCATGTATACTTTTGCTAAATTTACTTTTAAAGCTCTCTTGAGTTAATAACTTAATCTGTGCTTTAAGACGATCCTCTTCCCTAAAGTGGTGTATGCCTCCACTAGAAAGAATAGAACATGTCCTATCAGTTATATCCATAGCATTAGGTCCAGTCCAAATGTGAGATTTCTCGGCTAGGTCATTTAAGTACTCGAGTGCCTTGTCAGGGTCCTTTTGTATAAACTCACCATTGCACATCGTCTCAACGAATTGGCGCTCTCTAGGGGTTAAACCGTCATAAAAGTAACTCACTGAGCGCCAACTCTCATACCCATGGTGAGGACAACTAGCTAACATTTCTTTAAACCTCTCCCAAGTTTGATAAAGGGTTTCACTGTCTTTTTGAGAGAAAGTAGAGATCTTTCTTTTCAAAGCATTAGTCTTATCGTGTGGGAAGTATTTATTGAAAAATGCCTATGTCATCTCACCCCATGATCCTATTGAACGAGGTCTCAAAGAATGCAACCAGTTTTTAGCTCTATCCTTAAGGGCAAAAGGGAAGAACTTAAGTCTAATTGTGTCTGTAGTCCCAAATCGGTCATGAAAGGTTGCTACAACCTCTTCAAATTCCCTAATATGCACATAAGGGTTCTCATTCTCCAACCCATGAAAGGTTGGTAGATACTGCATCATTCGAGGTTTAAAGTCTATATATGGTGCATTAGGAAGAAACATTATGCATGATGGTGTAGCTGGGCGAGTGGGATTGAGGTACTCATCAAGAGTCCTAATGGGTTACCTCTCGCAATCACACATGTTGTGTGTGTTAAATCTAGGTGGTGTGGCAAAAAGGTTTTCAAATAGATTTTCTGAATCAGAATATTCCTCTTCTATTCTAACAAATCTACCAAAATGATCCCTAAGTCTAGGCATGCACTCAAGCACAAATAAAAAAAGAAACATAAATAAAATAACTAAAAAAAGAAAAATTCTAAATGAAAACTAAAACTGAAATAAATAAATAAAAAGTAAAGATGGAACGAAGTTACGGTTTTTTTGTTGAACAAGCAAACCTGCTCTTTTTGATCGTACACCGTCTCCCCGACAAAGGCGCCAAAATTTGATTACACCCAAAAAGTACTTGCGGTTATCACAGTATAGTTAGGGTGTCGATTCCTCAGAGAGATGGTTACGAAGGAACTGAATCACTTAATACGAACGTTAGCAATAACTTATTTAAAGGAAAGGATTTAATTGGCAATGTAAAATAAAAACTACGAAAAATATGTAAGAATTATCAATAGAGAAAAGCAGTAAAGCGTCGGGAATCCCTTTTGTATCAAGTCCCTATATTCAGTCGTTGATTCCTTTTATTACTCAATCGAGGGTTTCACTTCCCAAACCAACAATCGGAAGATATTTCAATTTAAAACACATTAAATTCTAAGTTAATCGATGAATTACTTTCTTTATGTTAACAACACACTATGTTTTCATTATGACCTATCTAATGTTGATAATATACCCACAGAAAATAATGCAGCATAAGATTAACTCATAAAACAACAATACCAGTTACAACTGGGTTCCCCAATCATACATAGAAAAAACATAACTATTCCTATATGAAAATTAGTAAAACACAATCTCTAGATTATAAATCAAATGATAATAGAGAATAACGAAACATCAATTATATTAAACGTTGAAGATCATTCATGAATCAAAAACATTAATATAAGAAGTTAAGTACAAGTGTTCATCCCTACTTTGCCTAGGAGATTAGTTCTCCATAGAAAAGAAAGACATAGCCTGAAGGGATCGGAGAGAAATCCTATTTGGCCTGAAGCTTCCTCGTTCTTCTCTCTCAAATATATGATTTGAACTCTTTGTTGTGTATCTTTTCTCCTCATTTAGGGTTTTGGACGAGCTTGGGTATTTATAGGGAAGACCCGGAGTCCTTGTATATGTACAACATGATTGAATTAAGCTTCTGGAGATCTACCGGGGTGCCGCAACACCGGAAAGTGGCGTCGCGGTGCCAAACTCTTAGGAAACGTGTATGCAACTTTGCTGATGGCGCGACGCAAGGCCAGAAGTTGAGCGTCTCGACGTGCGGAAATTTTTTAGAATGTTGTTTCTGCTTTTCTGCTCTTCTCGCGTGCTTTCGATATATCCATAAGGTCCCAAAACACGTACAATTGCTCTAAGATCCATGTTCCATTGCTTCCTAATAATAAAACATAAAATATACTCCAATTAAGATTAAATACTCAATAATAAAGCTGAATTAGTGATGTTTAAAATACATTTTCTTGCACTTATCAGGACTCATATGCCCCTACTTCCAATACCAAAGTGTGTTATCTATAAATAAAGTTCTTCAGCAGCTCATCATCACACTACTTTATCGTCCTTAATGACTCAACTGTCTTCCTTGGCACGCTCGCCCCTTTAAAATGGCGCACAAAAGACTTCCTCATCTAGGAGAAGCTAATGATACTCCCTGGTGTTAGGTTCATGAACCATAAGCTGGTATGTCTTTCCAAAGTCAGTGGAAATACCTTGTAAAATGCCTTACCGACCTTGCCCTGGATTTCCATAAGCAAAGTGAATTTTTCGCCATGAGACTGTGGGTCTATATTACCCTTTTAGACATCCATTGCGGGCATGGAGAACTTCCTCGGGAACTCCACTTCTAACACCTCCTTTTTGAACAGAGATGTTGTTTCCATATCTTGATCATTCTGAGCACCTCCTCGCATGCTCATCTCCTTTGAAACCAGTCCCTCAAATGGCCCTTGGTATCCTATTGTCCTTTGTTGGAGGCTTCCTCATAATCCCCTCTCCTAGCGTGGTATCTTCTCCACATTGGGCTTTATGCCTTTGCTCTTAATAACGCCTCAGATTGCTCTCCCCAAAGTAGGGGTCGTTTTCGGTTGTTGTTACGTCTCTCGAGGTTATCCACTGGTGTGATACTAGTCACGACACTCGACCTGACCTTGTGTGGGTTTCCCCTTCCAACCTCTTGTTGGTGTTTGCTAAGGTCCCAAGATCATAAACAAGCATGAAATAAGTACGAATACAAATCAACGAAGTTGCGGAATACTTACATCGATCGGTTGACCGATGCGACAACGAACAAAATCGATTTTCTGCCCTTGTAGCAGCTCACGGCAGTGACAGAAACAGCCTTCTATTTTTGGCTCGGTTTTCGTCATTCGTCAAGCTCCAAGCTTCGTCGAACGTTTCCCTGCTCATGTGTGGACTTCCCTATCACCTTCGCATGACTTCGTAGTGTGCTAGCACTCCCGATTTTGCCACAAAATCGCGACTCTAAGCTTCCATTTTCCTCTTGGCTCACGGCAGTTCACTGCCAAACCATTGAAGAAATTGACCTCTTGGGCGAGAGAGAGAGAGAGATGAGAGAAAGAGAGTGTTGTGTGTTTTGGCTTCAAATTTGTGTATCTAATACCCAAATGTGAATTTCAAATTAATTTGGAATGAATTTGGCTTTCAAAAAGTCAACCCTTAATGGCACCAACCACTCACATCACTTCATCAATCCATCAATCAATGAATAGTGACTGGCGTCAATCACTCAAAGTGAAAGACATCCATCGCTTGATTGACGAATGATGTGACGCTAGTTGCGACTAGCGATTTGACGTTTGATTTGACTTGCGTGTCCTACTCAAATTCGAAATGCGAATGCGCTCGCAAATAATCCCGGGCTCGGGTTCGCTAATTCCAATTTAACGAATTTTCCGTTGCGATGTAATTAAATCTAATTTAATTAAATAATCATGCCTAGCATAATTACTATTCACATCGCTAACGAATTAATTCTAAATTAATTCATTCGCCCGAATTAAAATATAATTTTAATTCCGCGTCGAATTCCAATTTCGTTTAATATATCAAATATATTAATTTATCGATTAATTCCAAAATAATCTTTATCTCTCCTTAATTGATATTTTATCCAGATAAAATATCTCGGCAATGAATCCCAGATTAATTTTCTCTCTCTTCTAATTAATCCCATATTAATTAGAGTGCGAGTCATACGTCATCGGTGAATCTTCGGGAAGCGACCCATGAGATCCCCATATATGTTAGCAGTAAATTCGATCGTCGGACTATCCGAACACGTAAGTACCTAGTACTACATTTGTACCGATTTACAAGACAAGGTTGGCTTCTAGCAAAGCTCCATTCCTACCAAATTCTCCAGAAATATCCTTACAGGAATAAAGGATCTATATCAGGCGTAGTATACGTAGTATTGCGTATTTCTGTCCAGTATCGGATGATCACGTGCTAGGCCTGGGGCTGGAATTGTGTCTGCCCCGTACGAAACACATGTCGGATGTCTGGTAACTAGTCTCTATAATCGGATAAACATGACCTTGTCATTTTATCCCGATGACTGCAGTACTTAAGAGTACTAGTACCGTATCCTATGTGACCATCATCTCCATATGACTGAAGTGATACTTCCGTCCTAACATCACACCCAACACACTATGATTCTCAATATACCCAGCATAGGTATACACAGAACCTGTTAAAGCCCTGGACGACCGCAACCAAAGTATATTGATTGTCGCAAGTATTAGCGGTGCAAGTCTCAGGTTAAGACCAAATACACCTACCCTGATTTCGGACTTCCATAGACACATAGTCATACTACCAATGGAATTCCGATGGGGTCTATCCAGAGCGAAGCTGTTTCCCGTACCATCGGTAAAACACAACCTCCTATTACACTTGCATGAGTATCCTATACCCAAATATATGAGAACTATACCGTTATGCCCTCACAACGCGCACAAGTGTAATACTAGTCTTTTACGTATTTATCGATGTCCAATCTCGATAATACTTTGACTAGGGATATTTAATGATTTATCATTTGTGGATTGATACTGTCTCATATCATTCTCAGTCTAGGAAGAAATCATAGGGACCTCTTATCATTTAAACATCTAGGTGATCTAATCACAAATGATAAGAGTGCAATATCCTTTGTCACATAGTTAATTTGTACAACAACTGATGAGTGGTATTTATACCACTATTTCCCACTCATTTGACCTAATGTTTTGTATTGTTTCTCGAGATTTATGAACGTTTTGATGTGTTTTGTTGTTATTTTGCAGATAAATAAAGTTTGGACAGCATTGGAAGCAATTTGGGACAAAACCGGACAAAAATGGGTCAACTGGAATAATTTCATCTTCTGAGCGTCGCGACGCTGGAGCCTTGCGCGCCGCGACGCCCAACGTGCGCCGGTTCCGCTAACATGCGCCTGGTCAACAAATCAGGTTTTGAGAAGTTTGACTTTGCTAACGTGCGCCGTGCCACGTGTCAACATCACAACGGAGATGCTAAAATGCGCCGTGCCACGTGTCGAAATCTTATTGCTTGGACGGCCACCGCCCCACGTGTCATCCTACGTGTCGCCACATCATCGTCCACATCAGCAGCCACGTCAGCAAGTCAACCGAGTCAACATGCCACGTCATCATCAGCCAATCACAGCGCGACACGTGTCAACATCTCATTCGTCCGACGGCCGCCGCCCCACGTGTCGCCACGTCGCCTTCCACATCATCAGCATGACGCAAGCAATGACGTCATGAACAGTTGACACGTCAGCATGACGTAAGCAGTGACGTCATGAACAGTGCCACGTCAGCGGATCAGATCTGAGTCAACGAATCAGCAAGTGACACGTGTCACTGTAGCGCGCGGCGCGACGCGCAGCCAGCGTCGCGACGCGCGCACCCCATCGAAGCCTATAAATTCAGCACCGCGATTTCAGAAATTTGTATCCCTTCCTCTCTCTTCAATTCCTTCTAAAGAGAGAGTTTCTCTCTCTAGTTTTATTTTTATTTTTACTTTTTTACTTTGTAAATAAGTTTTAATTACTTTCTTTAGTAATAATAATTTTACTTTTGAATAGTAGTAGTAATTTATTTTACTTTTTACTTTACTTTCTTTTACAGTTTTTACTATTTACTTTTTACTTTTTACAGTTTTTACTATTTACCGTGATGCGGTAATTCCTTATGTTCGGGTGAAAGGTAATTTCTTTTACTATTACTATTTAGATTAATCTCCCTTAAAATAATATATTTACTATTTAAATTGGACTTAATCAGGATACCGCCAGATTGGTCGGTGGGTAATAAAAACATATATTCCTGCTTTATGGCTGGTTATTTTGGTTCCGCCTTTATGGCTGGTTATTTTGGTTCCGCCTTTATGGCTGGTTGATATTAATCACAAGTTTATATATTATTTTAATGGGAGATATCTAAATAAGTAGTAGTAGAAATAATTCCTTTTACCTTAACATTTTATTTTATTTTTACTTTTTAGTATTTTTATTCTATGTCTTTTATTTTTATGTTTTTATTAGTCCTAGTTATGTGTTAGTTAATTAGGGGTTGTGATAACTTTTAATATCACTAGTTTATAAGGGATTATTTTATAGTTTGGGTAATTAATAAGTTTACTTATTAAGTCTTAAGCTTAATGCTTCTTATTGTCTGATCACCAATAAGATTGATATGGTAAATCTAAAATGAACTAGACATAGGGATTTTAGGTTTCAGCCTTAGACTTAATAGCCCACGATCTTCCTTGAGGATAGATAACCCTTTAATAGATTTCCTTACAGGATAGAAATATACCTGGCGGGCGGGGGTAGCCATAATTGGAACTTAGACTTAATGAATCCAGGTAATGTGGTTGACATAGGAATATGGTTCAATTGGGTTATACTGGGTATTTGTAGTTGACCATCGGAAGAGGCTTTTACATAATTTAGTGTTCCAGGTTAGTAAACTGATTTATTACACAAACATAAAATAATCACTTCATCTTTTAAATGATACTTAAAAGAAATCACAACCTTATATCTTTTTATCTGTATTTTCCTTAGTATTTTCTTTTATCTTTTTATTTATTTAGCAAATCTTCAATCAACCAAATCAATCAAGCAATCAATTCCATTCTCCCTTTTAATTAGATATTTGTAATTAAATAGATTCAATAATTAATAACAACAGTAGGAATTAAGTCCTCGTGGGATCGTATTATTAATACTACTTGAACGATACGTGCGCTTGCGTTATACGTGTGTGTTTACGCCGGTCAAGTTTTTGGCGCCGTTGCCGGGGACTTATATTTCTTGAGTTGTTAATTTTGAAGCTATCTAATTTACTTGTATCTAATTTTCTTTATTTTTATCTGTAATTTTTATTACTTTCTTTTGATTTCAGGTGACTTAAAAATGGAACACTACTGGGAGATTGAGAGACTACGTGCTTTACAAGAAGATACACCCCAAATCTGGGAGCAACAGTCTGGTTTTCTGTGGCCTGTTGAACAACCCAATGATTATCACTGGATGCCAGAACCAAGCAATGCTACATTTGTTCATCAGAACGAAATGGGGAGATGTGTGATTTGTGATAGTAACCACCCGAGCGATCAATGTATATATCAATCAGAGTGGGAGAATTTCTGGAGGCAATCATGCTATGAAAAGCCATCACATTTCACAGAACCATATTTTCCATCTTATCCACCATCTACCTTTGATCTTCATCAACAACCAGAACCATTTGAGGAAGATCAATTGATTCACATGTTCAAAGAACAGACAGCTCATTTGATGCACAAATTCAGAGTCAAACAGCTTCTATACAGAGAATGACAGATCAGATCAGACAATTAACAGAAAACCAGAACTACATACCTCAAGAATCAGTTCCAGATGACACTGATGAAGCCTTCAATTACCAATCATTTCACATGACATTTCAACAGAGGAGGAGGCTGAGCAGTATCAACAACCAGAGGTATCAGTCAGGAACCCGAACCGGCAAAGTCTCGATTTGATTTCTATTATTCTGACTCTGAAGAGGAGGAAGCTGATCCATTTATTCCAACTGCACCAACAACGGAGGATCAAACTTTCAAGCCTCAAAATGAAGATCTTGGAGATCTATTGCACAAATGTTTGATGAAGATCTACCTGAGCCAATCATTTCACCCAGATCAGAGGATGAAGACCTAAAATCTGACATTTCTTTCATCCTCAGGTTGACAATTTTGATGCATGTATTTCACAAATGACAGATGAAGAGCTGAATATGGAAATTTTCAAATACATTTGTGAAGAAAAGGTGGAGCAAAAAGAAGAGCAATGAGGAGCAAATGTCTGACCTTAATAAAGATCCAGAGCATTCAGGAAAAACATCGCTGTGTTGGGGAGTACAACCCAAAGATATATCACCCAGAAGCTTGACAAATGGAACTTCCATTCCAAGTCAAACACCATACGAGACCTCCTGATTTTCATTCTTTCTTTTCAGGTACTACTGGAGCAACAAAAGTTAAAAAGGTGGCACGAGCACTGAATGAGACAAACTCCTTTTGCCACTTTACCGTTGGAAGAGACCATTCAAAAGCAACGCTCACGGATTGTCTTTAATCGGACATCCAAAATGACATTGAAACCTCCTTGACAAATAGATTTCAGTCACGTCTGGCTGAAGACGAAAATTTAGCGCTAGCAGGGAGGCAACCCATGCAATATTTGTTGTAATTTGTTTTTCATGTTTGTGTGAACTTTTTAATTTGTGTGTTATTTTTGCAGGGAAAGGCATAAACGAAGCATTTTAAGACAAAGGAATTGTGTTTGGAAATCAAAGATGAGAAATAATTCATTAGCAATGGCTGAATAAGGGATGAAATCTTGAGACGCATTCTAATGAATTTATACTAAGCAAATGGCGTATTGCATACACAATTCCGTTACCTTAATTATTGCTTTGATTCGCTTTTCTGTTGTAATTATCTTTATTTTCATAGACAGGATCCAGACTTTTTGACCTTTCACGATTTGTTTTGTTGTTTAGCTAACAAACGTCCTCTGGAAGATACTTCTGCTATTATTACTCACCCTTTTCAGGTATTATAAATTCAACTCATCATTGCACCTTTGAAGTCATCCAGAGTAAAAAAAAAAAAGAAATACATAGAAAAATGGAAGCCACTTCAAGAAGACGAGTTGAAAACATCTGTGTGTTTTGCGGTAGTACTGTTGGTACTAAACCACAATACATAGAAGCAGCACAGGAATTGGGTCGAGTCTTAGCCGCAAGGAATATGCACCTAATATATGGCGGAGGAAATCTCGGACTTATGGGGATCGTTTCAAAAGCCGTACAGGAGGGAGGCAGTCACGTTTTGGGAATCGTCCCAAAACCCTTGGCAGAGGCAAAACTTATTGGATCATCGAACGGAGAGGAACTGATCGTATCAGGTATGTCTGAACGTTGGTAGAAATGATTAACCGTGCTGATGCTTTTATTGCTTTCCCAGGTGGTTTAGGTACATTGGAGGAAATTTTTATAGTTCTATCTTGGGCGAACCTGAACATACACCAGAAACCAATTGGACTACTCAATGTTGATGGATTTTATGATTTTCTTTGTGTGTTTCTGATGATGCTCGGAGAAATGGGTTCGTGTCAAAACCTATGAAAGAACTCCTCTTCACTGCCAGACTTGCTCCGGATCTAATAGACCAACTCATAGCCTATGAACCACAAGTTGACCCTATCTTATCAAAATAAATTGGTCTGAGGACGATCGTGGTAAGAGGCGTCGAATTAATCTGGATCTTAACCTTTAATTTCTGTAGATTGTAGATTTCAGCTAACCAGGTACAACCTTCTAACTCTCCTTTTACTGTTTAAGACATTGGGGACAATGTCTCATTTAGGTTTGGGGGAGGGATTTAGTTGATTAGTACCTTGTTTTTCAGTTTGTATGTTTTTTTATTTTTAGTCCAAAATTTTTGAAAAATAAAAAAAATTGAAAATTTTTTAAAAATTACAAAAATATTTTGCATTTTTTGTATTTCTGTTTTGACTAAAAAGGTGAAATTGGTAAAGATAGCTGAGTAAGGAGTTCTCAATCCTGATACGTATCTCAAACCATATATTTCAAAACAAGTTAATTTTTGTTTATTTCCTTTAAATTATTTAATTTGTGAATTCTCCATAAATCTGACTAAAATGAATCTTCATATGTTCAGTTGACAGTAGTATTATGAACTTACATGGAACATACAGTCATGAGATAAAATTGAAAAGTTTGTAATATTTCGTGCTATAGTTTAATTGGAGGAAGCATCTCTAAAAAGTGATAGAGTAAAAAAAAAAAAAAAAAAAAAAAAAAAAAACGTCCGAGATCCGAGTTATTAAGTCTTTAGGGTGTTTTAACACCTAGTGCCCTAAAACCAACTGGTTTGGAGTCACTGGCCCAAAGCTCGTTACATGGATCGAAGATGCTGCAAAAATATATATATCTGAAGTCTGAGTAATTAAGTTCGTAGGGGTGTCTTAACACCTGGTGCCCTAAAGCCAACTGGTTTGGGAGCCACCAACCCAAAGCTCGCTACATAGACGGAAGGTATGTAATAAATAAAAAATAGAGAAAAAATCAAAGAAAAAATCAGAAAAATCAAAAAATTATTCCATTGCTACAAAAAAAGGTGTGAAGTCTGATAGAACTTTAGGACAAAAATATTACTCTCTTATCAACTGCACTTATGACTGTTGTGGGCAAAAATGAGTTGATTAATATTTTGTTAGCTGTATATATGGAGAATGGTAAAAATAATCGGAGAATTTACTTATTTGGTAATTTAGAAAGAAACAAAACAACTAGTAACTTGGAGTAGAATTTTCACCTGATTAGTCACTAACTTCTTTATTCTCTTTTCGCTTGTCTTTTTTGCTTTTGTGTGCATTAGTTTTAACTAACTTTTTACTTTTGTAAAATGTTTGTGGGTATCATTGCTGTAAGCCCTCACGAGACTACACTCGTCCACTAGGGACACCTAGGGGTTTAAAGGCTTGTTGCATATGCTAAATGCAACCGTGATCCCTACGAAAGTGGCTTAGTTAAATTTTATTTTCATGTTATTTTATTTTCTGTTTTGCTCGAGGACTAGCAAAATGTTAGGTTTGGGGGTGTGATGAGTGGTATTTATACCACTATTTCCCACTCATTTGACCTAATGTTTTGTATTGTTTCTCGAGATTTATGAACGTTTTGATGTGTTTTGTTGTTATTTTGCAGATAAATAAAGTTTGGACAGCACTGGAAGCAATTTGGGACAAAACCGGACAAAAATGGGTCAACTGGAATAATTTCATCTTCTGAGCGTCGCGACTCTGGAGCCTTGCGCGCCGCGACGCCCAACGTGCGCCGGTTCCGCTAACATGCGCCTGGTCAACAAATCAGGTTTTGAGAAGTTTGACTTTGCTAACGTGCGCCGTGCCACGTGTCAACATCACAACGGAGATGCTAAAATGCGCCGTGCCACGTGTCGAAATATTATTGCTTGGACGACCACCGCCCCACGTGTCATCCTACGTGTCGCCACATCATCGTCCACATCAGCAGCCACGTCAGCAAGTCAACCGAGTCAACATGCCACGTCATCATCAGCCAATCACAGCGCGGACACGTGTCAACATCTCATTCGTCCGATGGCCGCCGCCGCCCCACGTGTCGCCACGTCGCTTCCACATCATCAGCATGACGCAAGCAATGACGTCATGAACAGTTGACACGTCAGCATGACGTAAGCAGTGACGTCATGAACAGTGCCACGTCAGCGGATCAGATCTGAGTCAACGAATCAGCGTGACACGTGTCACTGTAGCGCGCGGCGCGACGCGCATCCAGCGTCGGGACGCGCGCACCCCATCGAAGCCTATAAATTCAGCACCCGATTTCAGAAATTTGTATCCCTTCCTCTCTCTTCAATTCCTTCTAAAGAGAGAGTTTCTCTCTCTAGTTTATTTTTATTTTACTTTTTTACTTTTGTAAATAAGTTTTAATTACTTTCTTAGTAATAATAATTTTACTTTTGAATAGTAGTAATTTATTTTTACTTTTTACTTTCTTTTACAGTTTTTACTATTTACTTTTTACTTTTTACAGTTTTTACTATTTACCGTGATGCGGTAATTTCCTTATGTTCGGGTGAAAGGTAATTTCTTTTACTATTACTATTTAGATTAATCTCCCTTAAAATAATATATTTACTATTTAAATTGGACTTAATCAGGATACCGCCAGATTGGTCGGTGGGTAATAAAACATATATTCCGCCTTTATGGCTGGTTATTTTGGTTCCGCCTTTATGGCTGGTTATTTTGTTTCCGCCTTTATGGCTGGTTATTTTGGTTCCGCCTTTATGGCTGGTTGATATAATTACAAGTTTATATATTATTTTAATGGGAGATATCTAAATAAGTAGTAGTAGAAATAATTCCTTTTACCTTAACATTTTATTTTATTTTACTTTTTAGTATTTTTATTTTATGTCTTTTATTTTTATGTTTTTATTAGTCCTAGTTATGTGTTAGTTAATTAGGGGTTGTGATAACTTTTAATATCACTAGTTTATATGGATTATTTTATAGTTTGGGTAATTAATAAGTTTACTTATTAAGTCTTAAGCTTAATGCTTCTTATTGTCTGATCACCAATAAGATTGATATGGTAAATCTAAAATGAACTAGACATAGGGATTTTAGGTTTCAGCCTTAGACTTAATAGCCCACGATCTTCCTTGAGGATAGATAACCCTTTAATAGATTTCCTTACAGGATAGGAATATACCTGTCGGGCGGGGGTAGCCATAATTGGAACTTAGACTTAATGAATCCAGGTAATGTGGTTGACATAGGAATATGGTTCAATTGGGTTATACTGGGTATTTGTAGTGACCATCGGAAGAGGCTTTTACATAATTTAGTGTTCCAGGTTAGTAAACTGATTTATTACACAAACATAAAATAATCACTTCATCTTTTAAATGATACTTAAAAGAAATCACAACCTTATATCTTTTTATCTGTATTTTCCTTAGTATTTTCTTTTATCTTTTTATTTATTTAGCAAATCTTCAATCAACCAAATCAATCAAGCAATCAATTCCATTCTCCCTTTTAATTAGATATTTGTAATTAAATAGATTCAATAATTAATAACAACAGTAGGAATTAAGTCCTCGTGGGATCGATATTATTATACTACTTGAACGATACGTGCGTTTGCGTTATACGTGTGTGTTTACGCCGGTCAACAACACCATGATCTGTACAAATAGTGACGTTATGGGTCATAATTGTCCAACAATCTCCCACTTGGCCTATAGCCAGTCACTTGAGTGTCTTACACCCGAACTATGTACGGTTGGCTCAAACTGCTGAGAAAGTGCTTTCGTCAGCGGATTTGCATGATTATCGTCTGATGCAATTTATTCGATCATCACATCGCCACGATGTATGATCCGAACGAATCAGATGAATAGTCGAAGTATATATATAGATCGTTGATGAGACCATTAATTCTTTAGCATGTGCTGATGCCTAGCTCAGCTGCTAACAGAACTATATCTAATCTAATTAGATTTGTATCGACCCAGAGGCTTCTATTGCTGCCTCAGCTGCAGCAATATTCCGCATTTGTTGTTTATTCGCTAACAGTATCTTTTTTGGAAGATTTCAAGCTCACTGTTCCGTTATTCAAACTTTGTAGTACCGTTTGCGACTTGTAGTCGTTTTATCGGTTTAGGAAACTTGCAGTAGTGATCCCAGTCACTTCAAGTTCTCCTTCTCCATAGATTAAGACAGCATCCTTAGTTCTCTAAGATACTAAAGGATGTTCTTAACATCAATCCAGTGACTATCACTTGGATTGGCGTGTCTGTGAATCCATATGCTCAAAGCGTATGAGACACCAGCTCGCGTATATTTTTCAATGTACCATTTCTCAGAGAGTATTTATGAAAGCTAAGCTTTCGCCGATAGTATTTTTTATGGGAATATCATTTCAAGAAATGACATATTATCATTATTTATAGGACATTGATTGTCAGTGCGCTCCCATTAACCTTCTTATATACACAAGAATCATTTTCGTTTTGAATTAAATCATACTCCATTATGATTACATCAAAACGATAATTCTAAGAACCTATGCTTGCTTCAATCCAAACATGGATCGAATAACCCGCAAACCTTGTTTGCTAGTTTTAGTATGACAAAACCGACAGGATGTTATAAACATCCTCCTAAAGGTTTCCTTTTCAGGAAAGCAATTTTCCCATTCAGCTGCCATATTTCATAAATGAAACATGCAGCATTAGCAAGCATTATCCAAATGGATTTACCGTGGCAACAGGTAAAAGGTTGAATCATAATCAACACAATGTTGATAACGATACCTTTCCACTAAAAGCCTAGCTTTACACGTTAGTATGTTGCCATCCATGTATGTCTTCCTTGAAGACTTATAAAGTACCAATAGGCACAATGCCTTGCGGTACGTCAACTAGTATCCAGACTTAATTGATATACATGAAATCCATTTCGGATTCATGGCACTTTTCCATAATAGGGAGTCGATACCTTGTATCACTTCCTCATACGTAGTCAGTTGGTATACCTCAATAAGATTTATTGAGGTATATCTTCCACTAAAAGCCTAGCTTTACACGTTAGTATGTTGCCATCCATGTATGTCTTCCTTGAAGACTTATAAAGTACCAATAGGCACAATGCCTTGCGGTATGTCAACTAGTATCCAAACTTATTGATATACATGAAATCCATTTCGGATTCATGGCACTTTTCCATAATAGGGAGTCGATACCTTGTATCACTTCCTCATACGTAGTCAGTTGGTATACCTCAATAAGATTGACATCTTTATGAGGTGAGATCAGAGACCCATACCCTAGGTTATTTTGTGACTCTCTCCGACATACGCGGTTCTTGTGTATTTGAAGATTAATGGCAATAGTTTCATCCTTGATGAACTATTTTGTGTTCCATTAAGGATCGGTGTCAGGAATGGTATTACTCCAATTTTCATCGAGTTTTACTATCCTCCCACTTACCACTGCATATAGGTATTCCTTTTAGGAAAATCGCATGGTGAGCAACAATTACATTGTTCTCAAGTGAGTTGTATAAGTACAATACTTTGGTATCCCTAGGATAACCTACAATTGGCACTTATCCAATTTGGGTTCTAGTTTGGTATCATCCAAACATATGCCTAGCATACCCAAATGTTCAGGAATGAGAAACCCGGTTTCTTTCCCGTTCATATCTAATATGAAATTTGTCAAACAGATTTTATAGAACCTTATTCAAAATAAGTTCTGCACTGTTAATGCTTATCCGTTGAAGGAAATAGTAGCTCAGAGCGACTCATGATTAACCTTATCATGTCCAACAAAATTTGGTTACTCTGTTCGGAAACACCGTCAAACTGACGTGTTCTGGGAGGAGTCCTCATTTGAAAGAATACTTTACTCTTTCAAGTATATTAGAAACTTATTGCTTAAGTATTTTCCATTACGGTCTAACCGTGACGGTTTAATACTTTAGCCGATCTGTTTGTCTATTTCGTGTCGAAACTATAAAAGTTTCCAATTTGTGTTTCAAAAGAGACACGTAACCATAACGCGATGCCACATCCGTAAAGGTCACGAAATATTCATATCCACATCTAGCCTAGCTAGACATGGGCCCACTTGCTTCACTATGAACTAGGGCTTACAAATCGGTGGCACTAACACTTTTACCAAGTAAATAGTGTTTTAGGTACTTTGCCTCAATAAACTAGATTCGTAGACTTTATTTGAATGGAATCAATCAGTCCAAGTACCCACTCTTCAAAAGTGCGGATATACGAGTCTTGTTTAATTGTGTCCGAGACAACAATGCCACAAATTAGTTTCTTCTGATCAAATCAGTTTGAGCTATATGTTTGTCATTTAATATATTTGAGATTTTATTTATATTCAAAATATAAATGCTGTTATTCACATCTAATGTGATTATCTCAATATCATCTTTATATAATAAAACACTTTAGTGTTCTAGAATATAAAGGTTCACCCGCAGCGGGTTAAACACTGATATAGAGATAATGTTCCTAGTCAAACTAGTTACATTGTAACAGTTTCCTAATTTAAGTACACACCCGAAGGTAGTTCCTAAACTTAGGTATCTACAGTTAAACAGCGACTTTCGTCCCGTTTTCAATCCGCAGATTAATCTCAATTGAAGTCAGTATCATGTTCAAAACAGATTCTGAACATCAATACATTTATTTTATGTTCCACACTAAGTAATTAAAATCTAATTTTAATACTAATAGTGAACATAATGTTGACAAACATATTTGAAGTCGGAGCCAAGCCCGTCTTCATTTCCTTCATGTCTGCTTTGTCCAAACGGCAGTCACGCTTCCGCGATCCCGTTTGCCACTTTTAGGCAGACATTTTGGGATATGTCCTTTATCTAATAGAAGATTATAATGATTTTGCCTTTGTCCTTTTTCACATTCCAGTAGCCTTTGGCCAAGCCTCGGGTTTCTAAAATATCGAAGTAAGGTGCGCCTTGCGCTATTTGCCTTATTGTAAATTTTGACTTTGTCTCCTCGAGAATAGTCATTAACTCTCCAAGAGTTATTTATTACAATTTAGTACTTCTAAAATCTAAAGATAGATTTATGAAGATCCTTCAATTTCATTATCATACTTTAAGGATCTAATCCTTAGTTCTGATTCAGAAATTAAGGAGTCTACTGCGACAAGCTTAATCCGAACACGTAAGTACCTAGTACTACATTTGTACCGATTTACAAGACAAGGTTGGCTTCTAGCAAAGCTCCATTCCTACCAAATTCTCCAAAAATATCCTTACAGGAATAAATAATCTATATCAGGCGTAGTATACGTAGTATTGCGTATTTCGGTCCAGTATCAGATGATCACATGCTAGGCCTGGGTTGGAATTATGTCTGCCCCGTACGAAGCACATGTCGGATGTCTGGTAACTAGTCTCTATAATCGGATAAACATGACCTTGTCATTTTATCCCGATGACTACAGTACTTAAGAGTACTAGTACCATATCCTACGTGACCATCATCTCCATATGACTGAAGTGATACTTCCGTCTTGACATCACACCCAACACACTACGATTCTCAATATACCCATCATAGGCGTACATAGAACCTGTTAAAGCCATGGACGACCGCAACCAAAGTATATTGATTGTCGCAAGTATTAGCAGTGCAAGTCTCAGGTTAAGACCAAATACACCTACCCTGATTTCGGACTTTCATAGACACATAGTCATACTACCAATGGAATTCCGAAGGGGTCTATCCAGAGCGAAGCTGTTTCCCGTACCATCTGTAAAACACAACCTCCTATTACACTTGCATGAGTATCCTATACCCAAATATATGAGAACTATGCCGTTATGCCCTCACAACGCGAACAAGTGTAATACTAGTCTTTTACGTATTTATCGATGTCCAATCTCGATAATACTCTGACTATGGATATTTAATGATTTATCCTTCGTGGACTGATACTGTCTCATATCATTCTCAGTCCAGGAAAAAATCATAAGGACCTCCTATCATTTATACATCTAGGTGATCTAATCACAAATGATAAGAGTGCAATCTCCTTTGTCACATAGTTAATTTATACAACAACACCATGATCTGTATAAATAGTGACGCTATGGGTCATAATTGTCCAACACCTCTCGCTTCCCTTCTCCACCAATTACTCTCTTCCCACTAGTAATTTCTTCCCTTATGCGCCTAGGCCCCGCATGAGCCTGCTCTCCCCTATGTTTTTCTAACTTCTCTACTTTCTCCATCATAGCCTTTAAGAAGGTTTGAGTTGCCTCATTTTCTTCTTTGGCCCTTTCCCTTTCCACCCATAAATTCTCCTATATCTTCTCCATCCACTCCTTCGTCGAGACCTCTGACGCTCTATGATTCTTGTCTCTTGTCATCGTCTTAGTGTGTTTTGCTATTTTTTGTACTGTTCCCCACAGACGGCGCCAACTGTTGATGATTTTTTTGTTCTAATGGTTAAATAAAGAATTCATCCCTCGAATAAGCCTCCCTCAAACTGTGAATTTGTTTGGTTAGTTGGGAACCATACAAATTTGACAAGCATACAAGATTAAACATAGAGATTTACGTGGTTCGGCGAAGGGTGACTACTACCTATGTCCACGAGAGAAAGATGGATATTTTATTAAGCATCGGAGTCAAGAGCAACCCTATCTACAAATAGGGGAAACACAAATACAATGACATAATATCTCGAGTCTGAACAAGCCCAAAATAACTCTCTCAAGTGGTCAGGTAACTGCTCAACTTTCTCTCTCTATCTCAAGCTTTTAAGTCATTGACTTTACAAGTTGTATAAAGCAAAAAATTGCTAACCCTTGAAATTCTAACTTGAACCCTTTTATATAGGCTTCCAAATCTTCTATTCCACCAACTCTGACGTCAGCACATGTCAGTTAGTCATCATTGTAGCCATAACTCTCCTCAACCACCCTTAATCTGGTCAATTAGATTAGCCCATTCCTCTACCACTGCTCCGGTTTATGGCGGCCTCTGGTGGCTCTGCTCTGCCACTGTCCTGCCACTGCACCAGCCTATAGCAGCCTTTGGCGGCTTATGGAAGCTTTGTTCTGCCATTGTCCTGCCACTGCACCGGCCTATGTCGGTCTATGGCGGCTCTACTCTGCCACTATCATGCCATTACATCGTCCTATGACGACTAGCGGGGGCTAAAACCATTGTGAACCATCGTTTTCCCTCCATCACTATTAGCCTTCTGGAAGCATATCTTCTCATTTATGGCATACGTCATATGACCTTAATACAAGTCCGCTTGTGATCTCATTTTTGTTCCTCGGGTCGGGATACCGAGGCAGATGATACTTATCAAAGATCCCTTTCAACTCTTCAACTAGGTCGGTTCAGACATAAGGATCTCATCGGGTTGGGTTTTACAGATTCTCAAACAATCCTAAATCCCTCTTTTATGTGGTTGGGTCGGTATCACTTTTTGAATCATCTCTAACATGTTATGCCTTTGGGAGAACTTCTACGTACCGCGTGGTCGGGTCACCCTTCCTGCCAAATCCCATCTCTTTCTGGATCCTTGGGCCTTTGCCATCTATCAAATATAATCTCTCTTCTATCCTTCCTTGGTATTTAGACATTTCTCAGAGTAATAACCTTCAAAAAACCACCATCAACATTTTGAAAGATGAAATTGTAAATAAGGGGTGAGAGCTGGAGTGGCTAGCATAAAAAGGAAAATCCTAAATTATGCTCTTGCACCAAAAATATCAATTTTATTAAGCAACTACTTTCTTCACAAACCATGAGTTCATTAGTCATTATAATGTTGTCCATTAATGCATCTTAAAATTTCGAGGAAACCAACCAAGATAGCAAATATTGCTTGAGCAGCCTTCATTACTTGTTAATGTTCTCTGACACAACCTTGCTTGCCAAGGAGTTGAAGTTGGAGGGATGATACAAACTATGACATGCTACAGATAATAAATCACTTTTTTTACACAAAAATTCATTACAAATAAGTTCACATTGACTAACAAAATAAAGTGGCCATAAACGAAACTCTAGAGCATCACAAGAGTAAAGCGGCAAGAGCTAAAGAGCGAATCAGAAGTGGTTTTGGAAATATCAGAAGTCCTTTCCAACGGTCAAATTCAAAACCAGTTTTTTAAGATTATGAGATTTTTTTCCTTTATTTTTCTTTGTTTTTCTCCTCCTTTTTTTTTCTTTTCAAAAAAAGCACTTGAATAAAAAAAAATAAAAAATTTTCTTCACTCACAAAAAAGCATTCAAGCTTATCAAAAAAAAAAAAATGCATTCAAGGATGATGTTGAGTGTTGACAAGTGTTTTCAGAAAGCAAGTTTTAAGTGCTTCTTGTAAAAGCACTTTCAAGTTTAAGTGCTTTCTACAAAAGTGACAAGGAAACTAGTAACCTAGTGAAAGCCTCTAATTTCATCATTCACATTGAGCTTTAATAAAGAATCAACAAAGAGATTTGTATTGCTTACCATCTGTAAAACAGCTTGCTCTCTAGGAAACACAAGAGACTTCAAAGTACGAATAAACTCCTTTTAAGTGAATCAGGCCAGTGATCCTATCAAATCAAACAACAAACCAATTAAACCAAAAGAATCTGTTTATTTGTTTCGTTATAAAAACATTTCGAAAATGTTTTTTTATCAGAGCATTTGGCACACTTACAGAAAAATTTTCTAACCTAAATTGTTTTTCGGTTTATGGAAAAATTTAGCATTCTCCAAAAAATGAGAATATAAATCAGTAACTCATTTTACATAAAATAATTTTTTCTCTTCCCTAAAATTTGCGTAGCTCGTTTCTAACTATCATAAAATAATTTTAGTAAAAAATATTAGGGGTGTATTCAATTAAGATTTTAAAAGATTATTTTGGGTTAAATAATTCTTGTGCTATATATTCAATTAAGATTTTAAAATAATCTAAAAAGTCTTGTGGTATTCCATTAAGACTATTAGGATTTTTAAAGAGGGTGTCCAAATCTAGTGGTATTCAATCAAGACTTTAAACAAGTAATTAAAAATCTTATGGTATTGAAAAACTTATTTTGAATGATTTTTTTATATGTGTGATTGTATGAGACTTTTTAGTGGAAAGTATAAATATCAAACCATATAAAAAATCTCACCCTAACCCATCAGACTTTTACATGAGATTTTTTTTGTTGTTAGAAAAGAGAAGACGAACAGACATGTTAGCTCTTCGTGAACAAGATACTTACTTATTAGTAATTTCTTCTTTTTTCAGTCTGCGTAGTGCAGTTTCTCTTTTCTTTCATATAGAAAAAATCAAAGCTTTTAGTTCAAATTTCTTGTGAAATCAGATCCAAACACATTGCACTGAAACCAAAGTTAAGCAAACAATGGTCATGAACGCTCACACTGTTGAAAATATTAAAAATAAATACAAAAAAAAATTGTTTCATTCTTTTATTTTTGATATTTTTAAAAAGAAATTGTTTATTTATTTATTAAAAAATAAAAAATGATTAAGTTAAATTCAGATTCTAGCTTGGATCTGTGTATTTTCTTTAAATTTAATTAAGGTTAATTTTGGCTGAAATGGGTTTAGGGTTTTCCTTTGAAATGTATATATTAATTAGCTTGTGTTTATAATAGAATATAATTTTTTTTGAAGCGCGATGATGTAGTTTGTATTGTTAGTTTCAAGATTGCACTTTGTTGAACCCTAATTGTTGGATTAATGAGTGTCGATTTCTGTTGGTTTTTTATTGCAGGGCTACGTAAGAAGCATTAATAGGAACTTGTAAATCTTATATCAACACAATTATTGTTTTGCAGGCTCGTATATATATTCTATATACATATAATTTAAATGGGTGATTCAGAATAAAGAAATAACAAAAGAAAGAACAAAGAGAAAGATAACTATGAAACTTGGACCATGGATGATATCAATGAGTTAGGACGATTTGTTAGTATTTTGATAATGTTGGATTTTGTTGAACTATTTTTTTGTTTGTGTTATTTTGCTTCTACTTTGGTTGAACTATTGTTATTGTAATTTGGTTAAATTATTATGGTACTTTTATTGAAATATTTAGGTTATAATTTGCTTGAACTATTATTATTGTAATTTTCAAAAATAGAATTAGAGAAATACAACATCTTGTGTTAAATTGATGAATAACTATTGGTTCCATTCCATAAAATCCTGATTCTAAAAATGTTACACTTTGATTCATGCTCGTTCAAAAAGAAAATATATCTATAAAGGTTGAGGCATTCCCACCTAACTATGATGAAAATTTAGCATTGACAACCAGTTAACATTTATATGTGGTCCTTTGAAATCTTATAAATTCTTATGATATAAATCTTTTAAAATCCAATAAGTAAAAAATATGATTAAAAAAAACTGTGATAAAATCTTGTAAGTCATTACATTCTAAAATAATCTTTTAAAATTCACTGGACTTATATTGTAACACATTGATAATCCTGACGACTAATACATTATGGATGAATGATATGTGATAAATTATGTTCGAGCACATATACACTCATGAAATGAATTCTGGGACTGTCGGTAAATTCTTCGCAATTCCAGTATGAAATTGTACGTGTTCTATTTTGCACAGCCCTTAGTGTTTGGGCCGTAACATTTCCATACGAATTCTGATTTTTATGAATTTTATAAAGTCGGAAATTTAAGACCGAGACCTACAACTTCCGCGTTGAATATTTTTCCAAAATCGAACCCTAAATAGGTTAACAATCGAGATTTCAACGGATGCTATAGTAATTTCAGGAATGGTCTAGATTGGATGAGGTGGCACAATTCTAGCCAAGCAATCCATTACAAAATCAGCATTTTGCCTATAAAAAGTTACTATTCACTCTCTTCTTTGTCAAAAATATGGAAGGCTTGTAAATGGGGCTCTCCCATGCTAATTCTTCATCTCATCTTCAATTCTTCAAGACATTTGGATCCATTCAAGCATCATTCCTAGCTTTGTAAACTTCCTTTCTCTTTCTATCTTCTCAATTTTTAGTGTTGAGCAAAGGAAATAAAGCCCCAAATTCGCACCTTAGAAACCCTAGGATTTGGAATTGCTAAATTGGCTTTAATTGAGTTCCTAGCATGTATTTTGGAAGTATTATGATAATATTATTATTGGATTGAGGCTTTTGTGTATGTGAATGTATTGGGGGGATTGGATGTATTTCTTGTGTGTTGTTATTGACCAATTGGTATGTAGAAGTCGGGAATTTAATATACCTCTTGAGTATACATATTGTAGTTAGAGAAGTGCTCATATGAAGTTTATAGTGTGGGAGTGTTGGAGTAGTCTTGGGGCAGTGAGCATGAGGAATTGGCTTTTAACCCTGATTTCGAGCTCGCATCGCGACGCGTATGTTCTGGAATCGTGACACCGGGCATACAAATGCTCTCTTTTTTAATCTGGAAAAGAGGACGTTGCGATGTAGAACTGGAAATTCCATCTGCCTCGGTTCTATCTTCATGGACGTCGTGATGCGCAACGTCTAGCGTCGTGACGTTTATAAAACATTTTCTCTTTGTTTAAGTTCTGCCCAGTGGGCGTCGCGACACGTAGCGTATAGCGTCGCGACGCAAGACTAATTTCTAGAATTAGATTTAACCCTTTTTAAATTGAAACCTAAGATTTTAGAGGCCACCCTTAGAGTTTCATATCATCTTATATACACATAATTTATCATGTCACAAATGTAGGATATCATATAGCGACGATAATTTCGAAGTACATTCGATGATTCACATTCTTATCAAGTTACCTATAAAAGGTTATTTTAGGAATCACATATTCCCTCGGTGAGGTGAAATAATGTTAGCGGAATCTAGATCTGTGAGTGGACCTCTAAATGTTTTCATATATACGTTTTGATACTAGACTTATTTTTGAGCACATAGGGCGTTAGCGAGATTTTATTTCATTTGTTTTAATAAAGAACATTTTTCAGAAAGATAAGTTTTATTACGGTTGTTTTACGAATGATGTTATTTTTAGAGAATTGATTTTCAAATTTGAGATTTATGATTCTTATAGGCATGGGGGAAAAACCCACCTTAATATGTAACTTGACTCATATATGGAATTGACAGATATACATATCGTGTGCACACACAGTTCAAGACTAGTGATGACAGATGACCCTATATCCTAGTTTCAGAGTCCGAAGGGTAGCATAGATCTGCACCCCCGGCTCTAGATTGTGGTTTGGGGGATGGCGATACGTAACGCCCCAAGACCACCAAATTTCAGGGTTAAGGGGACGATGATACGTAACGCCCATAGACCCTAGTTTCAGGGACATGTAGTGGCATGCTTTAGGGGACGGCGATACGTAACGCCCCAATGTAATGTATTTGCACTTCTGCATCAAAATTGGCGTATGGGGGACGGTGATACGTAACGCCCCAATGCATCAGGTTTTTCAGAGACATATTTCAATGATAACTTTCAGAGACAGATTTGCAGAAAATTATATTCAGAAAACAGATTTTTCAGAAATGAATTTTCATAGATAAGTTTTCTAGAGACATAATTTTCAAAAAGGACAAGAATTATAAAAGAATCTTCAAGAAAGCTCAGTTTTACAGAAAAGATTCAGAGTTTTCCAAACAGAAAAGGGTTTTCAGAAGAATCAGTTTTCTTAAAGTGATTTTCAACTTCATAATTATGAGATTTAAATTAAGCAATTTAGTTTCAGATCTTAGTCGTCCACTCACTTGACGAGATCGGGAGGATGGATACTGATTGCAGTCACTAGGGTGTTCGGTCCACCAGGTCAAGTCAGAGATAGAGTTCAGTCAAGTCAAGTGAAGTCCAGTTTCAGATAATTGTATAATGAAGTTGTGTACAAGTACTCATGTATAGAATTATTAAGATAAGTGATGTTGAGATTTAGTTGTCTGTGTAATATTTTATCTTCTATGTCATGATGAGTTAGGCAATGGTCCCTTGCATTAGTTTGCATATGAAATGAGATTAACAGTTGTTAGAGAGTCAGAGGCTCAAGGGAATAAGACAGCGTATTCCCTATCGGTAGCATCTCCGGATTGAGGATGTTACAAAGATGATATCATAACATAGTATAGGGAGTAAGTGATTGCAGTGTGTAGAGTGTTGGGGTCTTGTATACATAGTATATCCGGGATACCCGTATATGTGGCACTACCTCTCCAGTATCCGATCCTCGAGTACATCCTCAAGTCCTATAGACAGGTTGGTAAGCATTCCCAAAGCTATTTGAATTCACTTCCTAACAAAGTGACCATGATCCTTGCTTCAGTTAAGAATCATTTCGTAATCATCATGGTTTACTTTCAGAAGTTCAGAAAAAGCTATGAAACTAGAAAGTAAAGATCCAAGAATGTCTACCCAAGATAGTTAAGAGAAGAAAGTGAAAACTAGAAGAAATGTAAGAAAAGATGTATAGACGTTTAAGCAACCAGAGGTAAGAAGCAAGAAATCTAGATTTGTTAAAAAGTTTTGAATAGATGCAAGTACGACAAATGAATTAGGGATTCTAGATCCCCAAACCCAGGCCCACAACTAAACAAATGAATGTCGTAAGGAAAGATTATTAGTTGCCTCAGCCCAGAAACCTGACATAGATACGGCCCTAGGTTATTCAAATTCTACGTGATATCGATTAAGGAAGCTATCTTGGCGGAGGCAATCTCATACCTACCTTACATGAGTAATAGACTCTACCAGGACACATAATACCAGAACAAGGACATCAACATTCATTGTAACGAATGAAAATCCTGACTACTGTTACATCGTAGGACGCGTGTTACATAATATAAATTATGTTAGAGCACATATAAATTCATGGAATGACTTTGGGGACAATCGGTGAACACCTCGAAATTCTGATATGAGACTCTATAATGTTCCATTCCGGATAGCCCATGGTGTTTGGACCATAACTTTATCATATGAACTTCTATTTTTATGAATTTTATATCGCCAGAAATCTGAGATTGAGACCTATAACTTCCGTGTTGACTATGTTTCCAAATTTGAACTAGAAATAGGTTGAAGATGCAGATCAAAAATTTAAATGAATATTGCCCAAGGGTCATTCTAGTAAATTCTCAAAGTTTCTCCCAATTTCTAAAACCTTCTAATTTCAAATGGCCCAAGTATAAAAGGGGGGATACTATTCCTATATCCCTTAAATTCAAAAGAAAAGGAAGAAACGTGGAGCAAGAAGAAAAAAAAAGAAAAAGAAAAAGAAAGAGAGAGCATGTCTCTAAAGAATGAGCAATTGTAATCACCTCGTGCAAGTAAATGAGGAGAAAAAATAAGTATTGAAGACTTGAAGGGTGATGGGAATCAAGTGGTTTAAGGTAAGGCCATTTTGACCCAAATCTTGGATTGATAAATTTTGTTGATATGATGTTATATGCATGTTAATAGCAAATTAAGGAACACATTTAAGAGGTTAATGAGCATGAAAATGAATTGTATCAAGAATTATCCAATATTTGAAAATTCTACGTGTTGAGTTAAAACTAGAACAAAGAGATTAAATAATTATTTGAGGATGTTAATTTGGAATATAATACATGAAGTTGAAGTTCAATGGATTGGTTTGTGTGATAATTTGGATATAGTAGTGTTGGAGATACATTTGGGGCAAGATAGACTTTAGAAAACAAGTTTAGAATCCTAGAAAATATACCCGCGTCGTGAAGCACAAGGGCTCGCATCGCGATGCGCACTGGGGATTTATGCAAAATAGCTACTGGACTATACACTGGAATTTTGTGGGAATTCATTTCTGGAATGGTGAGCGCCGCAATGCACAAGGCTTTGGGACGCGAAGCGTGACCCAAAACCTTCCCAAATCAATTTTAGTTCATCCCGATTTTACCTTAGCATGTTAGAGGCCACCCTAAGGATCTTATATCAGCTCGCATACATACATTACATCATAATATAGTAATCATACACCTTGAAGTGATAACAAGTGTTCAAATGGACAAATTTAACCTAGTTCCGAAGCATATTCCATGACTTATATTCTAATCGAGTTTCTCAAATATAGATCATCACATGAACCGCAATTCCCTTCGACGAGTGGCATAGCACCAGCCAAATTTCAAACCAATGAGTGGACACTATTTCCTTAAGTTAATTCTTTACATGATGTTGTTTTGAATATCAGACTTATTATTAAGCACTTAGGGCGTTAGCCAGTTTTATCTCAGATATTTCATGAAAGAGTATGTTTTAAGAAATATTTTAGAAAAAATAATTTAAAAGCTTGAGTTTTATGTTTTCGAGGCATGGAGGAAAAAACTCACCTCAGTATGTAACTCTTCACGGATATGGAATTGACGGAGAGCACATGTGCACATGTAGAGGATTAGGAGGACGGGATATGTAACGTCCCCAATCCTAATTCATTATTAGGGATGACAAATGCCCATAGATCCTAGATTCAGAGCTTGGAAGGTAGCAAAGATTCGCACCCCCAGTTCTAGTTCAGTGGCTTGGGGGACGACAAAACGTAACGCCCGAATACCACTAGTTTCAGGGACATGTAGTGGTATGCTTTGGAGGACGACGATACGTAACACCCCAATGTCATGGATTTGCACTCTAGTTAGGCATATGGGGGGACGGCAATACGTAACGTACCATTACGTCAGGTTTTCAGAGACAGAGATCAGTTTTCAGAAACAGTTTTCAAATACAGATTTCAGAGATAGTTTCTAGAGAGGAGTTTCTAGGATGGAAAGTTTTCATAACAACGGTTTTATAAAGACACTTTCAGAAAAGATAAGTTTTGTAAAAAGAGATTTTAGACAAGATTTTCAGGAAAAAAAAAAAGTTCAGAATTTTCAGACAAGAAAAGAGTTTTCATATAAGACTATTTCCTGGGAGGATTTTGGTTTTAGATCCAAGTATTTTCATAATAGTATTTCAGTTTTCAATTTAAATCGTCCACTCACTTAGATCGTAAAAACGGTCTAATCGCCCCACTCACAATTTCTCTGTTTTACAGGTATTCCCGAAGGACGAGCTCAAGAGGATGGATACTGATGGAAGTCACTAGAGGGTCTAGTCCACCGGGTCGAGTCAGAATTCATTTCAGTCAGTGTCATAAAATGTCATGTAACATATAATTTGTTTAGTAAAGTATACACATGTAAAGAGTTATAAGTGTTCATTACTAAAGTTGAGATGTGTAGTGAATTTGAGTATTTAATTGAAAAACATTATGCATTTATGATGATTAAGTTAGGCAACGGTCTCGTACATAAGTTTATACATGAAATAACTTTAGCATTGTCACATGCCCAGTGGGCGTCGCGACGCGTAGCGTATAACGTCGCGACGCGAGACCAATTTCCAGAATTAGATTTAAACCTTTTAAATTACAACCTAAGATGTTAGAGGCCACCCTTAGAGTTTCACATCATCTTATATACACATAATTTATCATGTCATAAATGTAGGATATCATATAGCGATGATAATTTCGAAGTACATTCCACGATTCGTATTCTAATTAATTTACCTATAAAAGGTTATCACAGCAACCACATATTCCCTCGGTAAGGTGAAGTAATGCTAGCGGACTACAGATTTGTGAGTGGACCTCTCTCTCTAAATATTTTCATATATACGATTTGATACTAGACTTACTTTTAAGCACATAGGGTGTTAGCCAGATTTTATTTCATTTATTTTAAGAAAGAACATGTTTCAGAAAGATAAGCTTTATTACAGTTATTTTACGAATGATGTTATTTTTAGAGAATTGATTTTCAAAGTTGAGATTTATGATTCTTGGAGGCATGGGGGAAAAACCCACTTCAGTATGTAACTTGACTCATATATGGAATTGACGAATACAGATATCGTGTGCACACATTTCAGGACTAGCGATGATGAATGCTTCTAGATTCTAGTTTCAAGGTCCGGAGAGTAGCATAGATCGCACCTCGGCTCTAGATTAAGGCTTGGGGGATGGCAATACGTAACGCCCCAAGCCCACCAGATTTCAGGACTATGGGGACAGCGATACGTAACGCCCATATACCCTAGTTCAGGGACAGGTAGTGGCATGCTTTATGGGACGACGATACGTAACGCCCCAATGTCATGGATTTTCACTTCTCACTCTAGTTAGGCGTATAGAGGGACAATGATACGTAACGCCCCCATGCATCAGGTTTTTTCAAAGACAGATATTTCACTAATAGATTTCAGAGACAGATTTGCAGAAAAAAGATATTTAGAAAACAAATTTTTCAGAAATGAATTTTCATAGATAAGTTTTCTAGAGACATGATTTTCGAAACGGACAATAGTTAAAAAAGAATATTCAAGAAAGCTCAGTTTTACAGAAAAGATTCAGAGTTTTCCAAACAGAAAATATTTTTCAAAAGAATCAGTTTCCTTAAAGTGATTTTCAACTTCAGAATTATGAGATTTAAATTAAGTATTTCAGTTTCAGATCTTAGCCATCCACTCACTTAGATTGTTCAAACGATCTAACCCCCCAATATAAGTTTCTTGTTTTACAGGATTATCCGGAGGACGAGCTCGGGATGATGGATACTGATGGCAGTGACTAGGGTGTTCGGTCCACTAGGTCAAGTCAGAGATAGAGTTCAGTCAACTCAAGTGAAGTCTAGTTTCAGATAGTTGTATAATGAAGTTGTGTACAAGTACTCATATATAGAGTTATTAAGAGAAGTGATCTTAAGTTTCAGTTATGTGTGTAATATTTTATTTTCTATGTTATAATGAGTTGGGCATTGGTCCCTTGTATTATTTCGTATATGAAATGAGATTAATAATTGTCAGAAAGTTAGAGGCTCAAGGGAATAAGACGGTCTATTGATTGGTGAAATCACACACGTAACGCAAACGTACGTATCACCCAAGTAGTATAAAATGTATCCATCTCACGAGGACTTAAACCTTAACTATTAATTTATGACGTTACATATTTACGAAGTATCTAATGATGATGTTGTTGGATGGATGATGATTTTTGTCTGAAAACAAGTAAATAAAACAGTGCGAAAATAAATAAAAGGAAAATTCAGTATTATTAAACTATCTAGGGTTGTGAATCCTTCCAATATCTTTTAAAGATGAAGTGGTTATCTTATGTTTGTGTAATATGTCGGTTTATTAACCTGGAACATGAAAATATGCAAAAATTCTCTTCCGATGGTTAGATCAAAACACCCAGTGTAACCCAATTAACTATATTCCTATGTTAACCAAGTTATCTGAATTCATTAAGATTAAGTTCCAATTATGGCTACCCCCACCCGACATGTATATTCATATCTTGTAAAGAAATCTACCTAAGAATCATTTGCCCCGAGGTGAGATTGAAGCGAGTGAAAATATTCTTTTTAAGGAATTTTGTCACTACTTTTGAATTATTTGATGGCAGTGCAATTGCTTCAACCCATTTGGAGACGTAGTCTACTGTAACTAGTATGTATAGGTTTCCGAATGATGGAACAAAGGTTCCCATAAAATCAATCCCCCATACATCAAATATCTCAACTTCCACAATATTTTGCAGAGGTCATGTAGGACACAGAAATCGGCGATGCTTGTCCCGGGCTCGGGCCCGGTTGGGAGTACGGAATAGCCCGCGGGGGAACTAAACCGAGAGAAATAACATGGAGTCGCCACCTGGTGTGAATCGAGAAAATGATTTAAGGCCGCACTCACCCCTCGCAAGGAAGACCTCAAACCGTTGGGTTCGGAATGGTCCCTTACTTATGCCACTTGTAATGAACGATTTGTGCAATAATCTAACCAAGCCTAAGCAACATATATTTCCAAGGATAGTCTACTTCTAAGTTCATGCATAGAGGAATAACGTACTAACGGCTAAATCATGCTTAAGAAACAAGTAACATACTAACGACCTAATCATGCTTGAACACAATCTCACGAACACATCAAATAGATAAATGTGAGAATACAAATAGATGATAACAATAAAAGTGTCAATAGTGGAATGATATGATTAATTACATAATGCAAGAGAAATCACCCAAGAAACAATCATGTATGAAATGTGATGAAAATGACTCGGTTTACTGTATATGCGTTCGTGTAGCGTTTGAACGGTAAACAGAAGGTTCGGGTTTGTATAGCATTTGAGAACGTGTTCGAACGGGATAAGACCTGATGCATGATAAAAAAAAAAACGCATGCGCGTTCGAGTAGCGTTCGTAAACGTGTTCGAATGGTAAACAGAAGGTTCACGTTCGTATGGCGTTCTGAGGCGCGTTCGAACGGAAATAAGATATAATGCATACGTTCGTGTAGTATTTGGAAACGCGTTCGAACGTGATTGCCAAAAAGGCATCTGAAATGACACAAACACATATATGAATAAACAAATACACAATGTAGGACCTCGTGTGCCCGATGGAACACATTTCACATCCAATCGGGTGCACCTCGTCCGGCGTGGCAAAACATCGTGGAAAAGGTAGCCTTTAGGCATTTTCCTCGAATAGAGGACCTTTAATCCACCCTAGTTAGCCCATGCGCACAAGAATGCCATGCATGCGTAAATAAAGCAATGATATGCAAAAGGTAAATGACGTAATAAAAGGCGCGGCAAAACATCGTGGAAAAGGTAGCCTTCAGGCATTTCCCTCAAATAGAGGACCTTTAATCCACCCTAGTTAGCCCATGCGCATTATATTACAATGCAAAACATTGTGGAAATGCATTCGTATACTCGATTGAACATATCTCACATTCAACCAAACATACTTCGTCCGGCGCAGCAAAGTTATTGTCGTAAAGGTAGCCTTTCAGAGTTTTCTTCCCTCAAATAGAGAACCTTTAGACCAACATACTAAGCCCATGCGCACTATATCATCAATACACAAGCAAGTAACGTGTGGAAAGTAAAAGACGGAATATAAAATGGGAATAATAAATAAACAAGATAAAATAAAGATGTGCCATTTGCTCAAGTGGTACGTAGAGTTGTTTCCCAAGTACAGACCACACTACCGTCCATTCGGATTCGGCTACGGAATTTAAGTCTGGATTTCCATCCTTTATACCACAAGAGACGACACATTTTCCCATCCATTCAAAGGCCACAACATGCATCCACAAACGACTCTCATGGAAGAAAGAAAATAAAAAACAATTAAAAGATGAATGAAAATAAATAAGAAAAGTGCCCTCAGGTTTAACCTCTTAGGTTGTCTCTCGAAAGTGAGTTACACGGTCGTCGGAAGGGTTGATGCTCCGCAACTCCTTCGGTTCACTGGTCCACTGCTCTCATTCGCTGCTTCACTGTTTTGAGCTGTCGTTTCCTTTGTTTTGCTGCTATTTTGCTGCTGTAATTTAAGGGTTTTAAAGTGCAGTTTTTTATCACTGTTTTGCTATATTAAGTGACCGTTTTTGGGTACTGTTTTCGGTGTTTGGGCTGCTGTTTGGGGGGATTTTTTGGTGACTGCAGTGCAGTTTTGGGGACTATTTTCGGTGGTTACGGTAGCATGTTTTAAGGGTGATGTTTTCGGTTGCTAGAGGGAGGAGGAGAAGAGAATTATTTTGCTTGCTATTCTCGTCTTGGGCGTGAGATGCTAGGAGAGTTTTGGGTGCTAATGCTTTGCAGAATTTTCTATGATTTTGTATGTATGTGCTAGGGTGTGAAAGGTTGGATTTGTGTCTCTTTTATAGGCAATGGCTAGGGTTTTCTTTATTTGAATAGGAATGGGATTTGTGTAATTATGGGGGGAAATTTTGTTTAGTATTTCACAAGGAAAAATCTTCTTAAATTAGGGAGGACATTTGGTTTGATTGGGAAGGTGATATATTTGATTTGTTTTATTTAGGTATGTGAATTATTTAATTTAGGGAGGATATTATTTTTAATTTGTGACATGTGTTTTAAATATTTTATTTATTTGGGTGGGTTTTGGTGGGCTAATTGGGCTTGGGCGTGAGGCTAGCAACAAAACCAGAAGTACCGACATCGTTCAAACGCCTATTCGAACGCTACACGAACGCCCGCAATCTGCTTGACATTCGAACGTGTTTATGAACGGAGCACGAACGAAAGCAATGAACATGTTATTGAATCTGATGACATACTTATTCTGAATTTCCCCTTCCGACATTCATTTCCCGCGACTTCTGTACCCTAAAGAGTAGTGCCTCTATACGAGACTCATCATCGGGACTTATATGTAAAAATACAGTGCCTACAGGTCCTTCATTTCTCCCTGTAATATTTCCCGTTATTTGGCACCTGTCACATTGAAGAGCAAATAAGTAAGCATCTTCAAACAGAGTGGGCCGGAACAAACCTGATTGTAAGACTTTGACTGCAGTTTTATCTCCGCTGAAGTGTCCACCGTATGGTGATGAATGACAATGATGAAAGACACTATTGACCTCCTCATGTGGAACACAACGTCTCAGTAATTGATCAGCACAGCGTTTGAATAGGTACGGCTCATCCCAGACATAGTGCTTGACTTCCTTGAAGAACTTCTTCCGTTGCTGATGTGTCCGTTCCAACGGCTATTTTCCCGATACTATGTAGTTTACATAGTCATCATACCAAGGGACATCCTGCTGTTTGATGGCAAACAACTGTTCATATGGAAATGTTTCTTTGATTTTCATCTCATTGCCAGTTGTTTCTCCATTTTCGAGCCTCGATAAGTGATCCGCCACTTGGTTTTCAGTCTCTTTCCTATCTTAGATCTCCACGTCAAATTCTTGCAGTAGAAGCACCCAACGGATCAATCTAGATTTGGCCTCTTTCTTCACAATCAGGTATTTGATTGCTGATGATCTGTGTAGACCACCACCTTGGGACCCAGCAGATATGAGTGAAATTTATCAAAAGCAAACACAACTGCGAGCAACTCCTTTTCAGTTATTGTGTAGTTGAGTTGAGGTTCATTCAGAGTTCTGCTGGAGTAGTAAATGGTGTGGAAATATTTTCCTTTGCGTTGTCCCAAAACTTCACATACAAAAAAATCACTAGCATCGCTCATCACCTCAAATGGAAGGTCCAGTCTGGTGCTACTATGATGGGAGCAGAGACCGGCTTCTGTTTTAAGATCTCAAAAGCTTGGTGACATTCTTTGGTGAAGAAAAAAGGCACGTCATTCTCCAACAGATTGCATAGAGGTTTAGCAATCTTGGAGAAGTCTTTGATAAATCTCCTATAAAGTCTTGCATGTCCGAGAAAACTGCGAATCCGTTTGACAGATGATGGTGGAGGTACTTTTTCAATTGTCTCGATCTTTGCTTTGTCTATCTTGATTTCCTTTTATGAGATCCGATGTCCCAGTACAATGCCTTTCTGCACCATGAAGTGGCATTTCTCCCAATTGAGTATCAGGTTGGTATATTCGCATCTTTGTAATACTTTTTCCAGATTTTACAAGTAGTGGTCGAATGATTCTCCAAGCACAGAAAAATCATCCATGAAAACCTACATACTTTGTTCCAGCATGTCAGAAAAGATGGCCTTCATGCAACTTTGAAATGTGGCATAAGCATTACATAGTCCAAATGGCATCTTGCGGAAAGCAAAAATACCATACGGACATGTAAAAGTGGTTTTCTCCTGATCTTCTGGGGTGATGGAAATCTGATTGTACCCGAGTATCCGTCCAAAAAATAGTAGAATTCATGTCCCGCCAGTCTGTCTAGCATCTGGTCAATGAAAGGCAGCGAAAAATGATCATTCCTTGTTGCTTTGTTCAGCTTCCTGTAGTCCATGCATACTCTCCATCCAGTTACTATTCTTGTTGGAATCAGCTCGTTCTTTTCATTTGTGAGTACAGTCATTCCTCTTTTCTTTGGCACACATTGTATATGACTCACCCAAGTGCTGTCAGAGATGGGGTAAATGATGCAAGTATCCAACCATTAATGATTTCTTTCTTTACGACCTCCTTTATGATTGGATATAGTCTCCGTTGATGTTCCACTATGGATTTGTACTCCTCGTTGATCAGAATTTTGTGCATGGAAAATGATAAACTAATGCCTCAAATGTCTGCTATAGTCCAGCCAATGGCTTTCTTGTGCTCCCGTAACACTCTCAATAACTTATCTTCATGCACCAATGTTTGCGACGCAGAAATAATCACAGGTAAATCAGAAGAGTTTTCTAAGAATGCATACCTGAGATGGTTTGGAAGTGGCTTTAGTTCCAGCTGTGGTGGTTCTTCAATCGAAAGCTTGATTCGCTTCTTTTCGATAATTCCAAACTTTCCACCTGTGGTATTGTTCTGATTTGCTCCATCAAGATAGTCGATACATTCCAGAATTTCATCATATAGCTCTCTGTCAATCATGTTGGTGATGCAAGCTTCAAGTTTGTCCGTGGAAAGTTGCATTGCATCAGTATTCTGGATGATACTATGAATAACATCAATTCTGAAACAATCCTCCTCCTTTTCGTCATTCGGGAATTTCATGGCTTTGAAAACGTTGAATGTTACTTCTTGGTCCTGCACCTTCATGGTTAGTTCTCCTTTTTGTACATCAATAACAGTTCGACCTGTAGCCAAGAATGGTCTCCCAAGGATGATGGGTACATCTTTGTCTTATTCCATGTCAATGATAATAAAATCTGCAGGGAAAATGAATTTTTCGACTTTAACCAGCACATCTTCTACTACACCTCTCGGAAATGTGAGCGATCTGTTAGCAAGTTGTAGAGTAACTGAGGTGGTTTTTGTTTCTCCAATATGCAGTTTGGTGTAAATAGACAGAGGCATCAAGTTAATACTGGCTCCTAAATCACACAAAGCCTTACCGAAGTAATGTTCTCATATGGTGCAAGAGATGGTGAAACTGCCAGGATTTTTCAACTTTGGGGGAAGCTTCCTCTGAATGATGGCGATGCATTCTTCTATCAATGCTATTGTATCATAATCTCCCAATATTTATTTCGTGACAGAATATTTTTCATAAATTTCACAAAGCTGGGCATTTGTTCCAACGCTTCTGCAAATGTAATGTTGATATACAGCTTTTTGAAGACATCCAGGAATTGAGAAAACTATTTGTCCAGTTTATGTTTCTGGAGACGCTGACAGAATATTTTCTTTTGCCTCTTTTTCCTCCATCTGTGGATCTGTTTCGCTGCTTTCTTTTGGAACTTCCTCAATGGATGCCTTGATTCCAACATCTTTGTTGATTTCAGTGTCGTTTTTTAAAGTGATGGCTTGACATTACTCCTTCCCTCTATTCCTTGGATTTTGTTCTGTGTTGCTAGGAAGGGTTCCTTGCGGTCTGTAACTCTAAGTATTGGACAGTTGTCCCATTTGATTATCCAGTGCTTCAATAGAAGCTGATTGGTTTTGAATTAATGTTGCTTGAGAGTTGTATTTTGCTTCTAGCTTTTTCAAGTGAGCCAGCACTTCTGTTATTCCTGGTTCTTTGTTTTGCTGTCGGAATCCTGGTGGTGGATTGTTCATTTGCCCTGAATTGTTGCTCCATGCGAAATTGGGATGATTCCTCCACCCTGGGTTGTAGGTGTTGGAATATGGATTGTTCCCCTGTTTATTAAAATTACTGACATAGTTCACCGTCTCATCATGTAGATTGTAAGATTCTGCCTCTGGTGCTCCTCTATATGGTGAACTTATGGATCCAATATTACCCTACATGCTAAGAGTTTCCATGAATTTCCATATCTGATCCAGCTTGGCATTACTGTGTTGGCTCCAACTTCATAAATTCCCGTAATTCGTTGAATCATGCTCCTTTTTGTTGGCCACAAAGAATTATTGTTGGCCATTTCTTCAATTAAGTCCCAGGCTTGATCTTCTCCTTTTGCCATTAAAGCTCCTCCAGCAACAGCATCAATTGTAGTTCTCATCAGTCTGGAAAGTCTATTGTAGAAGGTTTGGACTTGTAGCCATTTTGTTATTTCATGGTGAGGACATTTCCAGAGAAATTCCTTGTACCTTTCCCAAGCTTCGCAGAGGGATTCTGAATCATGTTGTACAAAGAATGTGATATGATTCCTCAGCTTTGTAGTTCTAACTGGGGGAAAGTATATTTGCAAGGAATTTGGTGGCAAGAGTGTTCCAAGGTGTGATAGAACCTGCTAGTAGTGAATGTAGCCAAGCCTTAGCTTTGTCTTTCTAGGAATATGGAAGCTCATGTAGTCTTATTGCTTCTTCAGTCGGTCGGTTGTAATTGAAAGTTCCATAAACTTCTAGGAAGTTGCTGATGTGGGCATTAGGATCTTCAGTTGCATTCCCCCCAAGCTGAACTGACTGATGTATCATCTGAAAGTACCACACACGCAGTCTGACTGAAGTAATGCTAGCAGAATCTAGATCTGTGAGTGGACCTCTAAATGTTTCATATATACGTTTTGATACTAGACTTATTTTTAAGCACATAGGGCGTTAGCAAGATTTTATTTCTTTTGTTTTAAGAAAGAACATTTTTCAGAAAGATAAGTTTTATTACAGTTGTTTTACGAATGATGTTATTTTTAGATAATTGATTTTCAATTTGAGATTTATGATTCTTATAGGCATGGGGAAAAACCCACATTAGTATGTAAATTGACTCATATATGGAATTGACAGATACATATATCGTGTGCACACACAGTTCAAGACTAGTGATGACAGATGCCCCTATATCCTAGTTTCAGAGTCCGAAGGGTAGCATAGATCCGTACCCCCGGCTCTTGATTGTGGTTTTGGGGATGGCGATATGTAACGCCCCAAGACCACCAGATTTCAGGGCTGGGGGGACAACGATAAGTAACGCCCATAGACCCTAGTTTCAGGGACATGTAATGGCATGCTTTAGGGGAAGACGATATGTAACGCCCCAATGTAATGTATTTGCAATCCTGCCTCTAAATAGGCATATGGGAGATGGTGATACGTAACGCCCCAATGCGTCAGGTTTTTCAGAGATATATATTCGCATGCATATAAGTAAATCGACATAACAGCAAGCACACAATTCATAAACACATTAAATAGATAAATACGGATATATAAATAGATGATAATTTCCTAAGCGTAAATAATAAAATGATATGATTAATCATATAGTGCAAAAGAAATGATCAAAGAAGCAAACATGCATGAAATGTGACGAAAAGAAGTCTGTGCACTGTATGTGCGTTCGTGTAGCATTTGAAAAGGTGTTCGAACGGTAAACAGAAGGTTCGCATTCGTATGGCGTTCGAAAATGCGTTCGAATGGGATAAGACATGATGCATGGTAAAGCAGAACATATGCGCGTTCGAGTAGAATTATTAAACTCGTTCGAACGAAATGAGGCAGAATGCATACGTTCGTGTAGCGTTTGGAAACGCGTTCGAACGAGATTGCCAAAATGGCATCTGAAATTACACAAACACATACATGGGTAAACAAATACATGATGTAGGACCTCGTATGCCCGATTGAATATATTTCACATTCAATCGAGTGTATTTCGTCCGTTGCGGCAAAACATCATGGTAAAGGTAGTCTTTAGGCATTTCCCTCGAATGGAGGACCTTTAACCCACCCTAGTTAGCCCATGCGCATTAGATTACAATGTATGAATAAACAAATAAATAATATGGGACCTTGTATGCCCGATTAAACACATTTCCCATTAAATCGAGTGTACTTTGTGCGGCAAAACATCATGACAAAGGTAGCCCTTAGGCTTTTCATCTCTCCAGGTGGAGGAGCTTTAATCCAACTTGATTTGCACATGCGCATTACACTATAATACATGATTTAACAAGGAGATGGCATACAGAAAGCAAATAACGGAATAATAAAAGGCGCGGCGAAATGTCATGGTAAAGGTAGCCTTTTAGGCTTTTCTTCCCTCAAATACAAAACCTTTAGACCAACATAATAAGCCCATGCGCATTACATACAATGCATACAAATAAATAAGACAATGATATGGGACTCGTATGTCCGATTAAATATATCTCACATTCAATCAAACATACTTCGTCCGGCGCGGTAAAACGTCGTGGCAAAGGTAGCCCTTAGGCTTTTCATCCCTCAAAACGAAGGACCTTTAATCCAACTTGATTTGCCCATGCGCATTACATTACAATGCATAAATAAGTAACATGCAGAAAGTAAATGGCAGAATAAAAAAAATGTGAATAGTAGATGAACAAGATTTAATAAAACGAAACACATGCCGTTTGCTCAAGTAGTACGTGGAGTTGTTTCCCAAGTACAGACCGTACTACCGTCCATTCGGATTCGGTTACGGAATTTACGTCTGGGTTTCCATCCGATATACCACAAGAGACGACACATATTCCATTCATCCAATAGCCAAATCATACATTAATCAACAATACCCTTGCGAAGAAATATTGGCAAAATAAAAGAAATAAGCGGAAATAAATAAAAAAATGGTGCCCTCAGGTCTAACCTTTTATGTCGCCTCTTGGAAGTGCGTTACACGGCCGTCGGAAGGGCTAACACTCCGCAACTCTTCTGGTTCACTGATTTTCCTTTTTTCTTCGTCGTTTCGCTGTTTTGGGTCGCTGTTTCCTCTGTTTTTGCTGTATTTTCTGGTCATTGGGTTTAGTTACTGTTTGCGGTATTTAGGGACTGTTTTGGGGCTGTTTTGTGAAGTTTTTGGGACTATTTTTGTTGCAGTTTTTGATGTTCTGGTTGTGCAGTTTTTTGGGACTGTTTTGCGGTATTTTAGGGGTGTAGTTTGCAGGTTTTAAGGGTGCAGTTTGGGTGCAGTTTGAGGACTGTTTGAAGGGAAATATGGGTTATTGTGGGGCTATTTGTGGCGTGAAATATGGGCTGTTGTGGGGGCTGTAGCATGGTTGTAGGGGTTATTCTTGGGCTGGTCTGTGCGTTGATGAGAGGTCTGATTTGGCTATTTATTTCGGCTTAGGGAGATGTGTGTTGGTTGGTTTGTGGCTGCATGGAGGGACTGTGGCTTATCGTGACTGTGAAGAGTCGGGGTTGTAGCATGGTTGCTTTGTATTTGGTCGGTGGGGGTTGTTTTGAGAGAGAGATAGTTAGTGGTTTTGGTTTATGATTCAAGCGGTGGGCTGCTTGTGTGCCGAGAGAGTGAGGGACGTGTGTTTCGGCCAAAAGTATGTGTGGTTTGTGCTTGGTCAGTGGGCAGTTTAAGAAGTGGCTCAGTTTTTATCCATTTTTGCGTCGGTTTGAGTGATTATTATCTTATGATCAATCAAACTGTACATGGTGAGGCCGAGAGGAGGGACACATCTGTCTTATGTTGATTTGCTTTGTGTTTGTTCGGTGAATGTTATGTGGGGGGGCCTTAGTTTTGAGAGGTGCTTAGAGGGGCATCTGCATGTATAAGGGTTGCGTAGGGTTGTTGGCTACGTGAGGGTTGTTGGCTTTCGAAGGGCGTGAGTTGTGTGAGGGAGGCCTTATGTGGCCGAGAGAGAGAGAGATGTAGTCAAGGAGAGAGCCGAATGTGAGAGAGGAAGGCTGTCGTGAGTATTTTTGTTTAGGGTTTGTTTGTGTTTTATCGTGAATGAGCCAGGGTTTTCCTTTTTTGTGTTTGTTTTTCCGTGAGAGTTGTGATGAGCCAGTGGTTTCAAGGTTGGGTTTAGGCTTCTTTTTATAGGCAAAGGTTGGGGTAATTTAGAAGGAAAGAAAACAACTAGTAACTTGGAGTAGAAGTTTCACCTGATTAGTCACTAACTTTTTTATTCTCTTTTCGCTTGTCTTTTTTCTTTTGTGTGCATTAGTTTCACTACATTTTTACTTTTCTAAAATGTTTGTGGGTATCATTGATGTAAACCCTCACGAGACTACAACTCGTCCACTAGGGACACCTAGGGGTTTAAAGGCTTGTTGCATATGCTAAATGCAACTGTGATCCCTACGAAACTGGCTTAGTTTAATTTTAATTGTTTCTTGTATTTTATTTTGTTTTTTTGCTCGAGGACTAGCAAAATGTTAGGTTTGGGGGTGTGATGAGCGGAAAATATATCAATATTTACCGCCACTTTTACTTAATATTTTGTTTAGTTTCTCGGGTTTGATGAACGTTTTGATGTGTTTTAGTTTATTTTGCATATAAAATAATATTGGGATACAATGAAATCATTTAGGACAAAATGTGGGTCAAATAAGGGCAAAAATTGGACTTGACATATTAATTTTGGAGATTGGAAACTTGAAAGGGCGTTTCAACGAAGTGCAGTTTTGGAAATTCCAGTTTTGCGCATTTGTCGTATTTTAGGCATAACATTTTACTCCGATATTGTATTGAGCTGATTCAAGTTCCAGATTAAAGAAGACCCAAAGATCTAAAACTTTGAAAGACAAAATAATTTCGAATTATGAATATTTCATGCCCGAAATTGATGAATCATCCAGAAGTATGTTGTGTGTAATTATTAAAGTCATTTTCAATCATTTTCAAAGCAAAAAAATAAATTAATAAATAAATAATAAAAATTATCAAATCACCACCAAAAATGATAAGCAATTAGTGGAGCAATTAATAATGGATTTGGTGGAGCAATTAGTGGAGCAATTAATAATGGATTTGGTGGATGATTTGATGGAGGCAAAATTTTGCCTATAAATACCAAGCCATTTCATTTGTAACTTCATACTTTCTTCTTTGAAATTCCTAATGAATAAATAAGAAGATTGTATCTTTTTTGTTTATTTACAGCTTCCAGTAATTAATTTCTGCTTTCGCACTTTCTTTTCTTTACTTTTCAGTTTTTACTTTCCGCAATTTACTTTTACGCACAAACCTTTTCTTTCTTTACTTTTGCAGTTTTTATTTTTCAAGCAATGAGGAGGTAACTCCCCCTTGCTGGGGTAAAAGGTAAAACTTTTATTATTGTTATCTAGATTAATCTCCCTTAAATATAAAATATAAACTATTTAAAACCTGACTTAATGAGGATACCGCTATATTGGCTGGTTGGTAATTAATTATAGATTGATTTTAACCTGACTAAGTATGGATACCGCCTGGTTGGTCGGTTGATATTTAATTATTAATTTAACTTAATCAGGATACCGCCTATATGGCTAGTTGGTAATTATCACACAAAGTTAATATATTATATTAAGGGAGATATCTAAAATAGTAGTAATAAAAGTTGATCCTCTAACCCCCAGCATTTTCTTTTATTGTACTTTTATTTTATTTAATTTCAGCAATTTACTTTTCGGCAATTTACTTTCAGTAATCTACTTTTTTTTTTACTTTTTACTTTTACTTTTTACTTTATTTACTTTTCAGCAATTTACTTTTCAATATTTAATTTTTAGTATTTTATTTTATGTATTTTATTTCTTACTACTTATAAATATGTGTCGTAACTAAGCCAGTTATTTGGGGTTGTGATGAAATCCAATATCACCGGTTTATAAGGGGTTAAATTATAGTTTGGGTAATATAAAGGTTTATTTATTGAGCATTAATCCTAATGCTTTTTATTAACTGACCATTAATAAAATTGAACTGGTAAACTTAAAATGAACTTGGAAAATGGATTTTAGGTTAAAGACCTTAGACTCAATAGCCCACGATCTTCCTTGAGGATAGATAACCCTTTAATAGATTTCCTTACATGATAGGAATATACCTGTCGGGCGGGGGTAGCCATAATTGAAACTTAATCTTAATGAATTTAGATAATTTGGTTAACATAGGAATATGATTAATTGAGTTATACTGGGTATTTGTATTTGACCATCGGAAGAGGCTTTTACATAATTTCGTGTTCCAGGTTAATAAACCAATATATTACACAAACGTAAAATAACAACTTCATCTTTTAAAAAGATATTGGAAGGAATCACAACCCTGGATAGTTTTATAAAATTGAATTTTCTTCAATCTACTTTAACGCAATTATTACTTGTTTTCGTTGAATTTGTAAGTCACCATTTCAATCAAACAATCATTCCTTTAGATACCAGTAATCATTTAGCCTCAATAACAATTAATAGGTTAGGTATTAAGTTCTCGTGGGATCGATACTTTTTATACTACTTGAACGATACGTGCGCTTGCGTTATAGGCGTGTGATTACGCCGGTCAAGTTTTTGGCACCGTTGCCGGGGACTTATTTATCTTTCACTATTAGTTTTAAGGTTAGATACCTTTACTTGTATCTAATTTTCTTTTTACTTATTGTTTTTGTTTTCTTGTGTTTCAGGTTCTCAGAAACTTCATGAGACGAACCAGAAGCTTTGAACTTCGACCCCTGGACCCAGAAATTGAAAGAACCATCAGACAGCTGAGAGGGGAAAGGCGAGAAGGCCAAGAAGCTTTAGTCAACATGGAACCTGAACCTTTGGAGGTTGCACCACCAATTCCCATTCGAGACAGAACCATTCCGGTGGTTGACAGACTCATTTCTTGTATTGTACTTCCTCCCTTACCAGCAAATGCGGGTGACATCAAAACATGCTTTCAGATGATTCAGTAGTCAGTTCAGTTTGGGGGGAATGCAACTAAAGATCCTAATGCCCACATCAACAACTTCCTGGAAGTTTGCGGCACTTTCAATTACAACCGAGAAGCTGAAGAAGCAATGAGACTGCATATTTTCCCATACTCCTTGAAGGACATAGCTAAAGCTTGGCTACATTCACTACCAGCAGGTTCCATCACAACTTAGAACACTTTAGCCACCAAATTTCTTGCAAAGTACTTTCCACCAGCCAGAACTGGAAAGTTGAGGAATGACATCACATCCTTTGAGCAACAAGACTCAGAAACTCTCTACGAAGCTTGGGAAAGGTACAAAGATTTGCTCCGGAAATATCCTCACCATGAGATTCCAAAATGGCTTCAAGTCCAAACCTTCTATAATGGACTTTCTGGACTGATGAGAACCACAATCGATGCTGCTACTGGAGGAGCTTTAATGGCAAAAGGAGAAGATCAAGCCTGAGACCTAATCGAAGAAATGGCCAACAACAATTCCTTGTGGCCAACAGAAAGGAGCATGATCCAAAGAATTACAGGAATTTATGAAAGTGGAGCCAATACAGCAGTCAACGCCAAGCTAGATCAGATATGTAAATTCATGGAGACTCTCAGCACTGGATCCACAAGTTCACCATATGGAGGAGCACCAGAGCCAAACCGACTTGAAGAGATGGTGAATTTTGTCAATAATTTCAACACACATGGGAACAATCCATATTCCAACACCTACAACCCATGGTGTAGGAATCATCCTAATTTTTCATGGAGCAACAATTCAGGACAAAAGAACAATCCAACACCTGGATTCCAACAGCAGAACTATCCAAGCAACAATTCAGGACAAAAGAACAATCCAACACCTGGATTCCAACAGCAGAACTATCCACCACAAGGATTTCAACAACAGAACAAAGGCCAGGAACATGAAAAAGAACCAGAAATGAAAGAATGGATTGCAGAGATGTTCAAAAAGCAACAAGCAGCATATGATGCTATCTTTCAGAGCCAATTTGCTTCCATCAAAGCACTAGAGAATCAAATAGGACAACTGGCCAATGCTCAAAGTTACAGACCGCCAGGTAATCTTCTCAGCAACACAGAACCAAATCCAAGGAACATAGGGAACATAATTTTGAGGTGTTCAAAAAGCAGCACATCAACATTCCATTTGCAGAAGCTTTGGAACAAATGCCCAGATATGTAAAATTCATGAAAGACATTCTTTCACGAAAACGGAGATTGGGAGATTACGAGACAGTAGCATTGACAGAAGAATGCAGCGCCATCATTCAGAGGAAACTTCCCCTGAAGTTGAAAGATCCTGGCAGTTTCACCATTCCTTGCATCATATGGGAACATAACTTTGGTAAGGCTTTATGTGATTTAGGTGCAAGTATTAACTTGATGCCTTTTTCTATTTTCAAGAAACTAAATATTGGAAAAACAATGCCCACTTCAGTCTCTCTACAACTTGCTGATAGAACGCTCGTATTTCCGAGAGGCGTAGTTGAGGATGTGCTGGTCAAGGTTGACAAATTCACTTTCCCAGCATATTTTATTGTCCTTGATATGGAGGAAGAGACCATTCTTGGCTACAGATGATGTAAAAATGAGGAATGTTTCATACTTGATGTGATACATAGTACCATTCAGAACTCCAATGCAATGCAAAGTTCTACTGACAAACTTAAAACATGTCAATTGCCTGTGGAGCCCGAAGATAAAGCGTCTTTTGCACTGAAAAAGAAAATTCTTGCACTACAAGCAACAGAAGAGAAAAATTTTCACCAGCTCAACGAATTGAAGGAATTTCACAATCAGCCTTTTGAGGATGCCAAAATGTACAAAGAAAAGGAAAAGAATAGACATGATGAGAAGTTAGTGCGCATACAACTGGAACCAGGGCAGAAGGTATTATTAAACAAATCAAGGGTGAAATTCTTCCCATGGAAGCCAAAATCACGGTGGTCAGGTCCATTTGTGATCACCAAAGTTTTACCAGATAGAGCCCGTTGAGATACATGATCCTAACTCCAACAAAACATTCAAGGTTAAAAATAAGCGTGTCAAGCACTACTGGGGAGAATCATTTGAGCGATAAAAAGAAAGTGTTACACTTTCAGATCCGGCCTAACGTTCGAGAAGTCACGTCTAGCTGACGACTTTAAACTTAGCACTCGCAGGGAGGCAACCCATGCAATTTGTGTATATATTGTGATCTCGTGTGTTTTATTTTTGTGTGTTTAATTTTTGCAGGTAAAGTCATTTCACGATGGAAGAAGTTCTCGCAAAACTTCACAAGCAATTTCCTTCTCTCCCTCAAAACTCTCTAATGAAAGTCTAAAAAGCTCGCTAAGAACGGATGAGATTACTAACGATCCATGGTGTTCCTAAAGATATTCGTTGGGTAATTGAAGCACGGGTCCGATTGGCAGGTGAGTCTTCTGACTCTTTTATTTCACATCTGCCTGGTTTTGGAAGAAGTACATATGCAAAGAAACGTAGAGCTAAGCAAATAGGTGTTTGTTACAAATGTGCACGCTGGAATTGCAATACTCGTTGTCGTTCTTTAGGAATGGTGTTTGATAATCGCGAAGATAAAATTAAATTCATAAGGGATGGCTTGAGTAAGGAGTCTGTAGATAATATATCTTCGACTCTTGAGACGCATCCCAGTGGATATGTTCATATAGCCATCGAAAATTACATACACAATTTCAAAAAGAAAGACAACAGTTAAGTCTCGGGAATCTGACTCAAAAAGACCTTGTTTGCCAATTTATAAGAAAATTGGATGGGAAGCTTGTCTCTGACGCATAGACGTCAATCAAGCCGCTACTTTTCTTGTAAATATTATATCTCTTTGTCTTTTCCTAATAATTGTAATTTGTTTTGTTGTTTTCTTTTATTTTCTCCGACATGATCCATACCTTTTTGACTATCACGATTTAACTATTAACTAATAATTGTCATTTGGCAGGTACTAGTGCTATTATTTTACTCATCCTTTTCAGGTGTTATAAATTGAACTCATCATTGCACTTTAGAAGACATCTAGAGTAAAATATGGAAGTCACTTCAAGAAGACGAGTTGAAAACATCTGTGTGTTTTGCGGTACTAGTGTTGGTGTTAAGCCACAATACGTAGAAGCAGCACAGGAATTGGGTCGAGTCTTAGCTGCAAGGAATATGCACTTAGTATATGGCGGAGGCAATCTTGGACTAATGGGGATCGTTTCAAAGGCCGTACAGGAAGGAGGCAGTCACGTTTTGGGAAACATCCCAAAACCCTTGGCAAAGGCAAATCTTATTGGACCATCAAACAGAGAGGAACTAATCGTGCCAGGTATGTCTGAACGATTGGTAGAAATGATTAACCGTGCTGATGCTTTTATTGCTTTGCCAGGTGGCTTGTGCACATTGGAGGAAATTTTTTTAGTGCTATCTTAGGGGAACTTGAACATAAACCAGAAACCAATTGGGCTGTTGATGAGTGGTATTTATATCACTTATTCCCACTCATTTGACCTAATGTTTCGTATAGTTTCTCGAGTTTTGTGAACGTTTTGATGTATTTTGTGTTATTTTGCAGATAAATAAAGTTTGGAAAGCATTGGAGGCAATTTGGGGCAAAAACGGACAAAAATGCGTCAACAGGGATATTTTGGTCTTTAGCGCGTCGCGACGCTGAATACTTGCGCGTCGCGACGTTTAAAATGCGCAGAACAGTGCTAACGTGCGCCGGGTCCACAAATCAGAATCTGAGAAAAGTTTGAATTTGCTAAAATGCGCCGTGCCACGTGTCACCATCACAGCCGATCTGCTAACATGCGCCGTGCCACGTGTCAACATCCTACGGTGCCGACAGTCATCATTGCCATGTGTGCCACGTGGCATCCTACGTGTCTCCATGTCATCAGCCACGTCAGTAAGTCAACAGGTCAACATTGCCACGTGTCGTGCCACATCATCATCAGCCAATCAGGAAGTGACACGTGTCGCAATTCTACGGTGCCGACAGTCTCTTTCCCACGTCAGCATCAATCATTGAGTATCTAATCCTTATCTGACACGTGTCGGATAATAATCTCAGCGACCAATCAGAAGCCGCCACCTGTCACAATAATTGAAGCCTAACCACCACGCCACGTCTCACCTTATCACCTTATCCAGAATCTTCAAACCAGCGAACCAGAGCGTGCCGCGTTGACAAAAGCTGGCGTAGCGACGCTGAGGTCCCTGGCGTCGCGACGCTGGAAACCTACCGAGACCTATAAATTGAGCTTGAGATTTCAGAATTGAATGCACCACTCTCTCTCTTATATTCTATCTAAAGAGAGAGTTTCTCTCTCTACTTTCTTTTAATTTTTAGTTTTTTAGTTTTTTTAGTTTTGTAATTAATTTTAATTACGTTTTGTTAATATAGTAATTTAATTTTTACTTTTTACTTTTTACAGTTTTTATTATTTACCATGAGGAGGTAACTGCCCCAGCTAGGGTGAAAGGTCATTCTTTTACTGTTACTATTTAGATTAATCTCCCTTAAAAATAATATATTCACTAGTTAAAATATTGACTTAAAAAGGATACCGCCAGATTGGTCGGTTGGTAATTCATTTTAATCTGATTTAAACCTGACTAATAAAGGATACCGGCAGATTGGTCAGTTGGTAATTTAATTTTGGTTCCGCCTTTATGGCTGGTTGGACTTAATTTGACTTAATCAGGTTACCGCCTATATTGCTGGTTGGAAAAAGAATCACAAGTTTATATATTATTTTATTGGAGATATCTAAATTAGTAGTAGTAAAAGTAATTCATTTTACCTTAGCATTTTATTTTATTATAATTTACTTTTCAGTATTTACTTTACCGCATTTTTACTTTATGTCTTTTACTTTCAAGTTTTTACTAGCCCTAGTTATGTGTTGTAACTAAATTAGTTATCTGGGGTTGTGATGAAATCCAATATCACCGTTTTATAAGGGTTAGATTATAGCTTGGGTAATATAACGATTTATTTATTGAGTCTTAATCTTAATGCTTTTTCATTAACTGGCCATTAATAAAATTGATCTGGTAAATCTAAAATGAACTAGACATAGGGATTTTAGGTTTCAGCCTTAGACTCAATTACCCACGATCTTCCTTGAGGATAGATAACCCTTTAATAGATTTCCTTACAGGATAGGAATATACCTGTCGGGCGGGGGTAGCCATAATTGGAACTTAAACTTAATGAATCCAGATGTTTTGGTTGACATAGACATATGGTTCAATTGGGTTAAACTGGGTATTTGTGTCTGACCATCGACAGAGGCTTACACATAATTTAGTTTTCCAGGTTAGTAAATCAATATATTACCCAACTTTAAGATAACCACTTCATCTTTAAAATGATATTGGAAGAAATCAAAACCCTAGATAGTTTTTAATATTGAATTTTCTTAAAACCTATTTTCGACAATTTTATTTACTTGTTTTTAAATTTAGAATCGTCATCATTTCAAATCACAATCACTTGTTAGATATTAGTAATCATTTGACCTCATAAAATTAATAAATTAGATATTAAGTCCTCGTGGGATCGATATTTTTATACTACTTGAACGATACGTGCGCTTGCGTTATACGTTGTGTTTTACGCCGGTCAAGTTTTTGGCGCCGTTGCCGGGGACTTATTTATCTTTTACTATTAGTTTAGGGGTTAGATACCGTTACTTGTATCTAATTTCTTTTTACTTATTGTCGTTGTTTTCTTGTGTTTCAGGTTCTCAGAAACTACATGAGACGAACCAGAAGCTTTGAACTCCGATCGCTTGACCCAGAAATTGAAAGAACCATCAGACAGTTGAGAAGGCCAATAAGCTTTAGTCAACATGGAACCTGAACCTTTGAACGTTGCCCCCCCAATTCCCATTCGAGAGAGAACCATTCTGGTGGTTGACAGACTCATTTCCTGTATTGTACTTCCTCCCTTACCAGCAAATGCGTGTGACATCAAAACATGCATTCAGATGATTCATCAGTCACTTCAATTCGGGGGGAATGCAACTGAAGATCCTAATGCCCACATCAGAACTTCCTGGAAGTTTGCGGCACTTTTAACTACAACAGAGCATCAGAATAAGCAATGAGACTGCGAGTTTTTCCATATTCCCTGAAGGACAGAGCTAAAGCTTGGCTACATTCACTACCAGCAGGTTCTATCACAACTTGGAACACTTTAGAGCCACCAAATTTCTTGCAAAGTACTTTCCACCAGCCAGAACCGGAAAGCTGAGGAATGACATCACATCCTTTGTACAACAAGATTCAGAATCCCTCTGCGAATTTTGGGAAAGGTACAAAGATTTGCTCCGGAAATGTCCTCACCATGAGATTCCAAAATGGCTTCAAGTCCAAACATTCTATAATGGACTTTCTGGAATAATGAGAACCACAATCGATGCTGCTGCTGGAGGAGCTTTAATGGCAAAAGGAGAAGATCAAGTCTGGGACCTAATCGAAGAAATGGCCAACAACAATTCCTTGTGGCCAACAGAAAGGAGCATGATCCAAAGAATTGCAGGAATTTATGAAGTTGAAGCAAACACAGCAGTGAATACCAGGCTGGATCAGATATGCAAATGTCTAGAAACACTTAGCACGCAAGTTGTGAACATCGCTGTAACCACAAGTTCACCATATGGAGGAGCACCAAAGTCGAACCAACTTGAAGAAACGGTGAATTATGTCAGCAATTTCAACAGACAATGGAACAATTCATATTCCAACACCTACAAACCAGGGTGGAGGAATCATCCTAATTTTCATGGAGCAACAATTCAGGCCAACAGCAAAACTATCCATCACCTGAATTCCAGCAACAGAACAAAAGCCAGGAGCAGGCAAATGAACCAGGAATAACAGAAGTGTTGATCCACTTGAAAAAGTTAGAAGCAAAACACGACTCTCACGCAGCAAGATATGATGCTATGTTTCAATCCCAAGCAGCATTAATTCAAAGTCAATCTGCTTCTATTAAAGCACTGGAGAATCAAATTGGACAACTGGCAAATGCTGAGAGTTACAGACCGCCAGGTACCCTTCCTAGCAACACAGAGCCAAATCCAAGAAACATGGGGAAGGAGCAGTGTCATGCCATCATGTTAAAAAGCGGTACTGAAATCAACAAAGATGTTGGAGTCAATTCAACTGCTGAGGAAGTTCCAAAAGAAACAAAGCAACAGATGGAGGAAAAAGAAGCAAAGGAAAAAGAACAGATCACTCCACCTCCACATTTTCCTCAACGTCTTCAGAAGAACAAATTGGACAAGCAATTTTCCCGGTCCTGGAGATCTTCAAAAAGCTGCATATCAACATTCCATTTGCAGAAGCGTTGGAACAAATCCCCACCTATGCCAAATTCATGAAAGATATTCTTTCACGAAAACGGAGATTGGGAGATTACGAGACTGTAGCATTAACAGAAGAATGCAGTGCCATCATTCAGAGGAAACTTCCCCCGAAGTTGAAGATCCTGGCAGTTTCATGTTCCTTTCATCATAGGAGAACATAACTTTGGTAAGGCTCTGTGTGATTTAGGTGCTAGTGTTAACTTGATGCCTTTTTCTATTTTCAGGAAACTGCAGATTGGAGAAACAATGCCCACTTCAGTCTCACTACAACTTGCAGATAGAACGCTCATATTTTCGAGAGGTGTAGTTGAGGATGTGTTGGTCAAGGTTGACAAATTCATTTTCCCAACAGATTTTATTGTCCTTGATATGGAGGAAGACGCAGACGTGCCAATCATCCTTGGGAGACCATTCTTGGCTACAGGTCGAACCATTATTGATGTACAAAAATGAGAATTAACCATGAGGGTACAGGACCAAGAAGTAACATTCAATGTTTTCGAGGCCATGAATTTCCCAGATGATGAAAAGAATGAGGAATGTTTCAAACTTGATGTGATACACAGTACCATTCAGAACTCTGATGAAAGACAAAGTTCTACTGACAAACTTAAAACACGTCAATTGCCTGTTAAGCCTAAAGATAAAGCATCTTTTGTACTGAAGGAGCCAATTCTTGCACTACAAGCAACAGAAGAGAAAAAGTTCCACCAGCTCAACGAATTGGAGGAATTTCACAATCAGCCTTTTGAGGATGCCAAATTGTACAAAGAAAAGGGTAAGAAAAGACATGATGAGAAGTTAGTGCGGATACAACTGGAACCAGGGCAAAGGCGGTTAAACAAATCAAGGGTGAAATTCTTCCCAATGGAAGCCAAAATCACGGTGGTCAGGTCCATTTGTGATCACCAAAGTTTTACCAAATAGAGCCGTTGAGATACATGATCCTGACGCTAACAAAAATTCAAGGTTAAAAACAAGGTTGCATCAGCACTACTGGGAAGAATCATTTGAGCGACAAAAAGAAAGTGTTACACTTTCAGATCCAGCTTAACGTTCGAGAAGTCAAGTCTGGCTGACGACTTCAAACTTAGCGCTAGCAGGGAGGCAACCCATGAAATTTGTGTATATATTGTGATCTGGTGTGTTTTATTTTTGTGTGTTTAATTTTTGCAGGTTTAGTCATTTCACGATGGAAGAAGCTCCCACAAATCTTCGCAAGAAATTTCATTCTCTCCCTCAAAAATCTCTGATGAAAGTATACAAAGCTCGCTTGGAACGGATGAGGTTATTGACAATCCATGGTATTCCTAATGATATTCGTTGGTAATTGAAGCACGAGTCCGATTGGCAGGTGAGTCTTCTGACTCTTTTATTTCACATCTGCCTGGTTTTGGAAGAAGCACCTATGCAAAGAAACGTAGAGCTAAGCAAATGGGTGTTTGTTTCAAATGTGCACGATTTAATTGCAACACTCGTTGTCGTTCTTTAGGAATGGTGTCTGATAATCGCGAAGACAAAATTAAATTCATTAGGGATGGCTTGAGTAATGAGTCTTTAGATGATATATCCTTAACTCTTGAGACGCATCTCAGTGGATATGTTCACATAGCCATTCGCAATTACATACACAATTCCAAAAAAGAAAGACAACAGTTAATCTCGGGAATCTGAATCAAAAAGACCTGTTTTCCATTTATAAGAAAATTGGATGGGAAGCTTGTCCCTGACGCATAGACGTCAATCAAGCCGTTACTTTTCTTGTAAATATTATATCTCTTTGTCTTTTCTTAATAATTATTTGTTTTGTTGTTTTCTTTTATTTTCTCCGACATGATCTAGACCTTTTTGACTATCACGATATTATTCGCTACTAATCATCCTCTGGAAGATACTTGTGCTATTTTTACTCACCCTTTTCAGGTACTATAAATTCAGCCCGTCATTGCACTTTTGAAGGCATCCAGAGTTGAGAAAGAAATACATATAAAAAATGGAAGCCACTTCAAGAAGACGAGTTAAAAACATTTGTGTGTTTTGCGGTAGTACTGTTGGTACTAAACCACAATACATAGAAGCAGCACAGGAATTGGGTCGAGTTTTAGCTGCAAGGAATATGCATTTAATATATGGCGGAGGCAATCTCGGACTTATGGGGATCGTTTCAAAGGCAGTACAGGAATGAGGCAGTCATGTTTTGGGAATCATCCCAAAACCCTTGGCAGAGGCAAATCTTATTGGATCATCAAACGGAGAGGAACTGATCGTGCCAGGTATGTCTGAACGACTGGTAGAAATGATTAACCGTGCTGATGCTTTTATCGCTTTGCCAGGTGGCTTGGGTACATTGGAGGAAATTTTTATAGTTCTATCTTGGCGAACCTGAACATACACCAGAAACCGCTTGGACTGTTTAATATTGATGGATTTTATGATTTTCTTTGTGTGTTTCTTGATGATGCCCGGAAGAAATGGGTTCGTGTCAAAACCTTGAAAGAACTCCTCTTTACTGCCAGAACTGCTCCGGATCTAATAGACCAACTCATAGCCTATAAACCACAAGTTGACCCTATCCTTTCAAAATAAATTGGTCTGAGGACGATCGTGGTAAGAGGCGTCGGATTAATCTGGATCTTAACCTTTAATTTCCTGTAGATTTCAGCTAACCAGGTACGACCTTCTTAACTCTCCTTTTACTGTTTAAGACATTGGGGACAATGTCTCATTTAGGTTTGGGGGAGATAATTAGTTGATTAGTACATTGTTTTTAGTTTGTATGTTGTTTTTATTTGTTGTTCCAAATTTTTCAAAAATACAAAAAAAATTGAAAAATTTTCAAAAATTACAAAATACTTTGTGTTTTTTTTGTGTTTTTTATTTGACTAAAAATGTGAAATTGGTAAGAGATACTGAGTAAGGAGTTTCCACTCCTGAGACGTATCTCAAACCTATTTCGAAACAAGTTAATTTTTGTTTATTTCATTTTGAATTATTTAATTTGTGAATTCTCCTTAACAACGGACTAAAAGGATCTTCATATGCTCATTGACAGATATTATCAACATATATAGAAACATACGGACATGAGCTAAAATTGAAAAGTTTGTAATATTCAGTACTCTAGTTTAATGGGAGAAACATCTCAAAAAGCAATGGAGTAAAAAAAAAAAAAAAAAAAAAAAAAAAAAAAAAAACACGTCTGAGATCCGAGTTATTAAGTCTGTAAGGGTGTTTTAACACCTAGTGCCCTAAAACCAACTGGTTTGGGAGTCACTGACCCAAAGCTCGTTACATGGATCGAAGATGCTGCAAAAATATATATTTGAAGTCTGAGTAATTAAGTCTGTAGGGGTGTCTTAACACCTGGTGCCCTAAAACCAACTGGTTTGGGAGTCACCGACCCAACACTCGCTACATAGATGGAATATATTGTATATAAATAAAAAATAGAGAAAAAAATCAAGAAAAAATCAGAAAAATGAGAAAATTATTCCATTGCTGCAAAAAGGTGTGAATCTGATAGAACTTTAGGACAAAAATATTACTCTCTTCTCAACTGCACTTATGACTGTTGTGGGCAAAAATAAGTTGTTTAATATTTTGTTGGCTAAGTATATGAAGAATGGAAAAAATAATCGGAGAATTTACTTATTCGGTAATTTAAAATGAAACAAAACAACTAGTAACTTGGAGTAGAAGTTTCACTTGATTAGTCACTAATTTCTCTTTTCTCTTGTCTTTTTGCTTTTGTGTGCATTAGTTTTAACTAACTTTTTACTTTTGTAAAAATGTTTGTGGGTATCATTGATGTAAACCCTCACGAGACTACAACTCGTCCACTAGGGACACCTAGGGGTTTAAAGGCTTGTTGCATACGCTAAATGCAACCGTGATCCCTACGAAAGTGGCTTAGTTAATTTATTTAGGTTATTTTATTTTATGTTTTGCTCGAGGACTACACAAGGTTAGGTTTGGGGGTGTGATGAGTGTATTTAATATCACTTATTCTCACTCATTTGACCTAATATTTCGTATAGTTTCTCGAGTTTTGTGAACGTTTTGATTTGTTTGTGTTATTTTGCAGATAATAAAGTTTGGAAAGCATTGGAGGCAATTTGGGGCAAAAACGGACAAAATTCGTCAACAGGGATATTTTGGTCTTTAGCGCGTCGCGACGCTGAAGACTTGCGAGTCCGCGACGTCTAAAATGTGCCGAACAGTGCTAACGTGCGCGGCGCTCCACAAATCAGAATCTGAGAAAAGTTTGACTTTGCTAAAATGCGTCGTGCCACGTGTCACCATCACAGCCGATCTGCTAATAGCGCCGTACCACGTGTCAACATCCTACGGTGCCGACAGTCATCATCGCCACGTGGGCCACATGGCATCCTACGTGTCTCCATGTCATCAGCACCACGTCAGCAAGTCAACAGGTCAACATTACCACGTGTCGTGCCACATCATCATCAGCCAATCATGAAGTGACACGTGTCGCAATTCTACAGTGCCGACAGTCTCTTTCCCACTGTCGCCACGTCACCGCCACGTCATCGCCAGTCCACCACGCCCCACCGCCACGGTCATCATCAATCATTGAGTATCTAATCCTTATCTGACACGTGTCGGATAAGAAGATCTCAGCGACCAATCAGAAGCCGCCACGTGTCACAATATTTGAATCCTAACCACGCGCCACGTGTCACCAGTTATCAGCTTATCCAGAATCTTCAACCAGCGAACCAGAGCGTGCCACGTCGACAAAAGCTGGCGTAGCAACGCTGAGGTCCCTAGCGTCGCGACGCTGGAAACCTACCGAGGCCTATAATTTGAGCTCGAGATTTCAGAATTGAATGCACCACTCTCTCTCTTATATTCTATCTAAGAGAGAGTTTCTCTCTCTACTTTCTTTTAATTTTTAGTTTTTTAGTTTTTTTAGTTTTGTAATTAATTTTAATTACGTTTTGTTAATATAGTAATTTAATTTTTACTTTTTACTTTTTACAGTTTTTTATTCTTTGACATGGGGAGGTAACTCCCCCAGCTAGGGTGAAAGGTAATTCTTTTACTGTTACTATTTAGATTAATCTCCCTTAAAAATAATATATTCACTATTTAAAATATTGACTTAAAAAGGATACCGCCAGATTGGTCGGTTGGTAATTCATTTAATCTGATTTAAACCTGACTAATAAAGGATACCGGCAGATTGGTCAGTTGGTAATTTAATTTTGGTTCCGCCTTATGGCTGGTTGGACTTAATTTGACTTAATCAGGTTACCGCCTATATGGCTGGTTGGAAAAAGAATCACAAGTTTATATATTTTTATGGGAGATATCTAAATTAGTAGTAGTAAAGTAATTCCTTTTACCTTAGCATTTTATTTATTTAATTTATTTACTTTTCTATTTACTTACCGCATTTTTACTTTATGTCTTTTACTTTCAAGTTTTTTACTAGCCCTAGTTATGTGTTGTAACTAAATTAGTTATCTGGGGTTGTGATGAAATCCAATATCACCGTTTTATAAGGGTTAGATTATAGCTTGGGTAATATAAAGATTTATTTATTGAGTCTTAATCTTAATGCTTTTTCATTAACTGGCCATTAATAAAATTGATCTGGTAAATCTAAAATGAACTAGACATAGGGATTTTAGGTTTCAGCCTTAGACTCATAGCCCACGATCTTCCTTGAGGATAGATAACCCTTTAATAGATTTCCTTACAGGATAGGAATATACCTGTCGGGCGGGGTTAGCCATAATTGGAACTTAAACTTAATGAATCCAGATAATTTGGTTGACATAGACATATGTTCAATTTGGTTAAACTGGGTATTTGTGTCTGACCATCGACAGAGGCTTACACATAATTTAGTGTTCCAGGTTAATAAATCAATATATTACCCAACTTTAAGATAACCACTTCATCTTTGAAATGATATTGGAAGAAATCATAACCCTAGATAGTTTTTAATATTGAATTTTCTTAAAACCTATTTTCGACAATTTTATTTACTTGTTTTTAAATTTAGAATCGTCACCATTTAAATCAATCAATCAACTTGTTAGATATTAGTAATCATTTGACCTCATAAAATTAATAGATAGATATTAAGTCCTCGTGGGATCGATATTTTTATAATACTTGAACGATACGTGAGCTTGCATTATACGTGTGTGTTTACGCCGGTCAGCTGTTTAACGTTGATGGATTTTATGATTTTCTTTGTGTGTTTCTTGATGATGCCCGGAGAAATGGGTTCGTGTCAAAACCTTTAAAAGAACTCCTCTTCACTGCCAAAACTGCTCCGGATCTAATTGACCAAATCTTAGCCTATGAACCACAAATTGACCCTATCCTTTCAAAGATAAATTGGTCCGAAGACGATCGTGGTAAGAGGCGTCGGATTAATCTAGATCTTAACCTTTAATTTCCTGTAGAATTTCAGCTAACCAGGTATTATCTTCTAAACTTTTCTTCTACTGTTTAGACATTGGGGACAATGTCTCATTTAGGTTTAGGGGAGGAAATTAGTTGATTAGTATCTTGTTTTTTGTTGTGTGTTGTTTTTATTTTTAGGCCGAAATGTTTCGAAAAATATAAAAAAATTGAAAATTTTTCAAAAATTAGAAAAATATTTTGCGTGTTTGTGTTTTTATTTTGACTAAAAATGTGAAATTGGTGAGAGATAGCTGTGTAATGAGTTTCCACTCCTGAGACGTATCTCAAACCATTTTTTCGAAACAAGTTAATTTTTGTTTATTTCCTTTTGAATTATTTAATTTGTGAATTCTCCATAATACTGACTAAAATGGATCTTCATATGCTCAGTTGGCGGATATTATCAACATGCATAGTAACATACGGACATAAGCTAAAATTGAAAAGTTTGTAATATTCAGTGCTCTAGTTTAATTGGAGGAAGCATCTCAAAAATGCAAAGGAGTAAAAAAAAAATATGAGATCCGAGTTATTAAGTCTGTAAGGGTGTTTTAACACCTAGTGCCCTAAAGCCAACTGGTTTGGGAGTCACTGGCCCAAAGCTCGCTACATGGATCAATGATGTTGCAAAAAAATATATATATCTGAAGTCTGAGTAATTAAGTCCGTAGGGGTGTCTTAACATCTGGTGCCCCAAAGCCAACTGGTTTGGGAGCCACCGACCCAACACTCGCTACATAGATGGAAGATATTGTATATAAATAAAAAAAAATCAAAAATCAAAGAAAAAAATCAGAAAAATCATAAAAATTATTTCATTGCTACAAAAGGTGTGAATTCTGATAAAACTTTAGGACAAAAATACTACTCTCTTATCAACTGCACTTGTGACTGTTGTGGGCAAAAATGAGTTGTTTAATATTTTGTCGGCTGTGTATATGGAGAATGGTAAATATAATAGGAGAATTTACTTATTCGGTAATTTAGAAGGAAAGAAAACAACTAGTAACTTGGAGTAGAAGTTTCACCTGATTAGTCACTAACTTTTTTATTCTCTTTTCGCTTGTCTTTTTGCTTTTGTGTGCATTAATGTCACTACATTTTTACTTTTGTAAAATATTTGTGGGTATCATTGATGTAAACCCTCACGAGACTACAACTCGTCCACTAGGGACACCTAGGGGTTTAAAGGCTTGTTGCATATGCTAAATGCAATTGTGATCCCTACGAAAGTGGCTTAGTTTAATTTTAATTGTTTCTTGTATTTTATTTTGTTTTTTTGCTCGAGGACTAACAAAATGTTAGGTTTGGGGGTGTGATGAGCGGAAATTATATCAATATTTACCGCCCCTTTTACTTAATATTTTGTTTAGTTTCTCGGGTTTGATGAACGTTTTGATGTGTTTTAGTTTATTTTGCAGATAAAATAATATTGGGATACAATGAAATCATTTAGGAAGAAATTTGGGTCAAATAAGGGCAAAAATTGGTCTTGACATATTAATTTTGGAGATTGGAAACTTGAAAGGGCGTTTCAACGAAGTGCAATTTTGGAAATTTCAGTTTTGCGCATCTGTCGTATTTTAGGCATAACATTTTACTCCGATATCGTATTGAGCTAATTCAAGTTCCAAATTAAAGAAGCCTCAAAGATCTAAAACTTTGAAAGACAAAATAATTTCGAATTATGAAGATTTCATGCCCGAAATTGATGAACCATCCAGAAGTGTGTTGTATGTAATTATTAAAGTCATTTTCAATCATTTTCAAAGCAAAAAAATAAATTAATAAATAAATAATACAAATTATCAAATCACCACCAAACATGATAAGCAATTAGTGGAGCAATTATTAATAGATTTGGTGGAGCAATTAGTGGAGCAATTAATAATGGATTTGGTGGATGATTTGATGGAGGCAAAATTTTGCCTATAAATACCAAGTCATTTAATTTGTAACTTCATATTTTCTTCTTTGAAATTCATAATGAATTAATAAGAAGATTGTATCTTGTTTGTTTATTTACAGCTTCCCGTTATTAATTTCCGCTTTCGCACTTTCTTTTCTTTACTTTTCAGTTTTTACTTTCCGCAATTTACTTTTACGCACAAACCTTTTCTTTCTTTACTTTTGCAGTTTTTATTTTTCAAGCAATGAGGAGGTAACTCCCCTTGCTGGGGTAAAAGGTAAAACTTTTATTATTGCTATCTAGATTAATCTCCCTTAAATATAAAATATAAACTATTTAAAACCTGACTTAATGAGGATACCGCTATATTGGCCGGTTGGTAATTAATTATAAATTGACTTTAACCTGACTAAGTATGGATACCGCCTGGTTGGTCGGTTGGTAATTAATTATTAATTTGACTTAATCAGGATACCACCTATATGGCTGGTTGGTAATTATCACGCAAAGTTAATATATTATATAAGGGAGATATCTAAAATAGTTGTAATAAAAGTTGATCCTCTAACCCCCAGCATTTTCTTTTATTGTATTTTTACAGCAATTTACTTTTCAGCAATTTACTTTTCGGCAATTTACTTTTTTTTTTTACTTTTACTTTTACTTTTACTTTATTTATTTTTCAGCAATTTACTTTTCAGTATTTAATTTTTAGTATTTTATTTTATGTCTTTTATTTCTTACTACTTATAAATATGTGTCGTAACTAAGCCAGTTATCTGGGGTTGTGATGAAATCCAATATCACCGATTTATAAGGGGTTAAATTATAGTTTGGGTAATATAAATGTTTATTTATTGAGCCTTAATCCTAATGCTTTTTATTAACTGGCCATTAATAAAATTGAACTGGTAAACTTAAAATGAACTTGGAAAATGGATTTTAGGTTAAAGACCTTAAACTCAATAGCCCACGATCTTCCTTGAGGATAGATAACCCTTTAATAGATTTCCTTACTGGATAGGAATATACCTGTCGGGCGGGGGTAGCCATAATTGAAACTTAATCTTAATGAATTTAGATAATTTGGATAACATAGGAATATGATTAATTGAGTTATACTGGGTATTTGTATTTGACCATCGGAAGAGGCTTTTACATAATTTCGTGTTCCAGGTTAATAAACCAATATATTACACAAACGTAAAATAACCACTTCATCTTTTAAAAAGATATTGGAAGGTATCACAACCCTGGATAGTTTTATAAAATTGAATTTTCTTCAATCTACTTTCACGCAATTATTACTTGTTTTCGTTGAATTTGTAAGTCACCATTTCAATCAAACAATCATTCCTTTAGATACCAGTAATCATTTAGCCTCAATAACAATTAATAGGTTAGGTATTAAGTCCTCGTGGGATCGATACTTTTTATACTACTTGAACGATACGTGCGCTTGCGTTATACGCGTGTAACTACGCCGGTGAGGAATCCTGGTGGTGGATTGTTCATTTGCCCTGAATTGTTGCTCCATGCGAAATTGGGATGATTCATCCACCCTGGGTTGTAGGTGTTGGAATATGGATTGTTCCCCTGCTTATTGAAATTACTGACATAGTTCACCGTCTCATCATATAGATTGTAAGATTCTGCCTCTGGTGCTCCTCCATATGGTGAACTTGTGGATCCAATATTACCATGCATGCTAAAAGTTTCCATGAATTTGCATCTCTGATCCAGCTTGGCATTCATTGTCGTGTTGCCTCCAACTTCGTAGATTCCACTATTCGTTGAATCATGCTCCTTTTTGTTGGCCACAAAGAATTGTTGTTGGCCATTTCTTCAATTAAGTCCCAGGCTTGATCTTCTCCTTTTTCCATTAAAGCTCCTCCAGTAGCAGCATCAATTGTAGTTCTCATCAGTCCGGAAATTCCATTGTAGAAGGTTTGGACTTGTAGCCATTTTGTTATTCATGGTGAGGACATTTCCAGAGAAATTCCTTGTACCTTTCCCAAGCTTCGCAGAGGGATTCTAAATCATTTTGTACAAAGGATGTAATGTCATTCCTCAACTTTGCAGTTCTAACTGGGGGAAAGTACTTTGCAAGCAATTTGGTGGCAAGAGTGTTCCAAGTTGTGATGGAACCTACTAGTAGTGAATGTAGCGAATTCTTAGCTCTGTCTTTCTAGGAATATGGAAACACACGTAGTCTTATTGCTTTTTCAGCCGCTCGGTTGTAATTGAAAGTGCCACAAACTTCCAAGAAGTTGCTGATGTGGGCATTAGGATCTTCAGTTGCATTCCCCACAAACTGAACTGACTGATGTATCATCTGAAAGTGCCACACACGCAGTCTGACTGAAGTAATGCTAGCATAATCTAGATCTGTGAGTGGACCTCTAAATGTTTTCATATATACGTTTTGATACTAGACTTATTTTTAAGCACATAGGGTGTTAACCAAATTTTATTTCAATTTTTTTAAGAAAGAACATTTTTCAGAAAGATAAGTTTTATTACAGTTGTTTTACGAATGATGTTATTTTTAGAGAATTGATTTTCAAATTTGAGATTCATGATTCTAATAGGCATAGGGGAAAAATCCACCTTATTATGTAACTTGACTCATATATGGAATTGACGGATACATATATCGTGTGCACACACAGTTCAAGACTAGTGATGACAGATGCCCCTATATCCTAGTTTCAGAGTCCGAAAGGTAGCATAGATCCGCACCCCTGGCTTTAGATTGTGGTTTGGGGAATGGCGATATGTAACGCCCAAAGACTATCAGATTTCAGGGCTAGGGGGACGACGATACATAACGCTCATAGAACCTAGTTTTAGTGACATGTAGTGGCATGCTTTAGGGGACGGCGATACGTAACGCTCCAATGTAATGTATTTGCACTCTTGCCTCTAAATAGTCGTATGGGGGACGGAGATACGTAACGCCCCAATGCGTCAGGTTTTTCAGAGACATATTTCAGTGATAGCTTTCAGAGATAGATTTGAAGAAAAATATATTTAGAAAACAGATTTTTTAGAAATGAATTTTCAGAGATCAATTTTCTAGAGACATAATTTTCGAAACGGAAAAGAATTATAAAAGAATCTTCAAGAAATCTCAGTTTTATAGAAAAGATTCAGAGTTTTCCAAACAGAAAATTGTTTTCAGAAGAATCAGTTTTCTTAAAGTGATTTTCAACTTCAGAATTATGAGATTTAAATTAAGCATTTCATTTTTAGATCTTAGTCGTCCACTCACTTAGATCGTTCAAACTATCTAACCCCCCCAACACTCCCAATTTTTTTATTTTGTAGGATTACCCGGAGGACGAGATCGGGAGGATGGATACTGATTGTAGTCACTAGGGTGTTTGGTCCACCAGGTCAAGTCAGAGATAGAGGTCAGTCAAGTCAAGTGAAATCCAGTTTCAGATAACTGTATAATGAAGCTGTGTACAAGTACTCATGTATAGAGTTATTAAGATAAGTTATGTTGAGTTTCAGTTGTGTGTGTAATATTTTATATTCTATGTATGATGAGTTGGGCAATGGTCCCTTGCATTAGTTTGCATAAGAAATGAGATTAACAGTTGTGACAGAGTCAGAGGCTCAGGGAAATAGTACGGCCTATTCCCTACCGGTAGAATCTCCGGATTGAGGATGTTACAAAGATGGTATCATAGCATAGTCTAGGGAGTCAGTGATAGCAGTGTGTAGAGTGTTGGTGTCTTGTATACGCACTACATCTCCAGTATCCGATCCTCGAGTATGTCCTCAATTCCTATAGACAGGTTGGTAAGCATTCCTAAAGCTATTTGAATTCACTTCCTAACAAAGTGACCATTGTAGACAACAGAACCTGGGCGACGCTGTTCTAGGCTCGCGGCCTAGTTGGGAAGTACAAAATACATGGAGTCGCCACCCGGTGTGAACCGGGACAAAGATTTAAGGCCGCACTCACCCCTCGCAAGGGAAGACCTCAAACCGTTGGGTTCGGAATGGTCCATTACTTATGTCACTTGTGATGATATAATTTGTGCAATAAACTAACTGAATCTATTCAACATTCATGCTCAAGGGTACTTAGATCTAACATGCTTTCATCCAAATAATTCCACGCAATGTAACACAACAAGCATATTGAACCATTAAATCAACATGCATAAATCATTACCCAAACGCATCATAAACTAAGAACATGCATAATGAACAACCTAAACATGCTTTAACAAATAAATAACAAACTAAATTAAACCATACTTTAAATAATAAACAAATAACCTAAAGTCTATAACATGCTCAAATACAAGTTAGGATGAGACGAGATACGTGTATCTTAAGTGGTACGTGGCATTGTATCCCGAGTGCAGACCATACTACCGTCCATTCGGAATCGGCTATGGAATTACGTCCGGGTTTCCATCCGATATACCACAAAAGGGAACACATATCCCACTCATCCAACAATCACATCATGCTTCAAACGACTCTCATGCAATCATATATCAAAATAAATAAAACAAAGATAAAGAAGATAAGTAAAAAGGTGCCCTCAGGTCTAACCTCTTTTGCCGTCTAAGAAATGGCGTTACACGTCCGTGGGAAGGGAGATTGATCCGATGCTTTTCCAACTCGTCTACTCAACATTTTCCCTCGTTGTTTTGATGCTTGGGCTGCTGTTTTAAATCCGTTTCGCTGCTGTTTCGCTGTTCTATTTCAGGTCGCTGTTTCAGGCGTTTAGTGGACTGTTTTGGGTTATTTTGAAGGCTTAGGGGGGTGCGTTTGTAAGGATTTTTTAGAGAAACTTTATGGAGGTTTTTGGGATAGTGTTTAGGTGATTTTAGGACTGTTTTGTGGGCTAAGGACGCAACAAAAACTGACCAGAACAGAAGGTGAACTGCGACAGTTCACAGGTGCAGTGGGGTGTTTTCAGGGACTGTTTTGGGGCTGCGAATGGGGCTATGTTTGGAGGGTGTTTAGTGAGACTTTAGGGCTGTGAATAAGGTTTATTTGAGGGTGTTTTAGGGCTGTGAATGGGGGCTGGAACTCGCAATGGAGGGTTAAGTTTAGGGCTTGGGCGTGAAGGGTGTTGATGATGGAGGGAAGATGCGGCAATGGAGGCTATTGGATCTTGAAGGTGCGGCAATGGAGGCTTCGCGGGGGATGCTTGGGCGTGCAATGGAGGATTAAGAGAGTGCTTTAGGTGTGAGAGAGGTGTATGAGCTAGGTCTTGAATGGGGGTGAAGGCCTCTTTTTATAGGCAAAGAGAGAAGACTTTCCTAATTAGATTAGGAAGGAATCTCCTAATTGATTTCTAATAAGGAATGCATCTCTCCTATTAGGATTTGGGATTGGATTTGATTTGGTAGGATTTGATTTGATTTCTTTTATTTAGGTAAGGATTTACAAGATTTAAACGCTTTGTTTTGGGTTAGGTATGTGGTCTATGGAGTTTTCGGCCTAAGGTGAGCTTAGAACGGAGGTATAACAAGCAACCGAAGCGAAAACAACGAGATTAAATCCATCAAAAATTCTATTTTCCAACTTTACCCTTCCAACGTCCTTTTCCCGCGACTTTCATGACTAAAGAAGTAGTTGCCTCCATACGAGACTCATCATTGGGCTAATGTGTAAAAATACAATGCCTACAACCATGATCCTTGCTTCAGTTAAGAATCATTTCGTAATCATCCTGGTTTACTTTCGAAGTTCAGAAAAAGCTATGAAACTAGAAAGTAAAGATCCAAGAATGTCTACCCAAGAGAGCAGAGAAGAAAGAGAAACTAGAAGAAAAGTAAGAAAAGATGTATAGACGTTAAAGCAACCTGAGTAAGAAGTAAGAAATCTAGATTTGTTAAAATTTTCCAATAGATGCAAGTACCACAAAGGAATTAGGGATTCTAGATCCCCAAACCCATGCCCACAACCAAACAAATGAAGGTCGTAAGGAAAGATGATTAGTTGCCTCAGCCAAGAAACCCGACATAGATACGGCCCAAGGATATCCAAATTCTACGTGATACCGGTTAAGGAAGTTGTCTTGGCAGAGGCGATCTCATACCTACCTTACATGAGTAACAGACTCTACCAGGACACATAGTACCAGAAAAAGGACATCGATATTCATTGTAACGACTGAAAATCCTGACTACTGTTAAATCGTAGTAAGCGTGTTACATAATATAAATTATGTTAGAGCACATATACATTTATGGAATGACTTTGGGGACAATCGGTGAACACCTCGAAATTCTGATATGAAACTCTATAATGTTCCATTCCGGATAGCCCATGGTGTTTGGACCAGAACTTTATCATACAAACTTCGATTTTTATGAATTTTATATCGCCGAAAATCTGAGATCGAGACCTACAACTTCTGTGTTGACTATGTTTCCAAATTTGAACTAGAAATAGGTTGAAGATGCATATCAAAAATTTGAATGAATATTGCCCGAGGGTCATTCTAGTAAATTCTCAAAGTTTCTCCCAATTTCTAAAACCTTATAATTTCAATTGGTCCAAGTATAAAAGGGGGGATACTATTCCTATATCCCTTAAATTCAAAAGAAAATGAAGAATCGTGGAGCAAGAAGAAAGAAGAAGAAAATGAAGAAGGAAGAGAAGAAGAAAGAAAGAGAGAACATGTCTCCAAAGAATGAGCAATTGTAATCATCTCGTGCAAGTAAATGAGGAGAAAAAAATAAGTATTGAAGACTTGAAGGGTGATGGGAATCAAGTGGTTAAGGTAAGGTCATTTTGACCCATATCTTGGATTGATAAATTTTGTTGATATGATGTTATATGCATGTTAATAGCACATTAAGGAACACATTTCAGAGGTTAATGAGCATGAAAATGAATTGTATCAAGAATTATCCAATATTTGAAAATTCTAAGTGTTGAGTTAAAACTAGAACAAAGAAATTAAAAAATTATTTAAGGATGTTAATTTGGAATAGAATATATGAAGTTGAAGTTCAATGGATTGGTTTGTGTGATAATTTGGATATAGTAGTGTTGGAGATACATTTGGGGCAAGATAGACTTTAGAAAACAAGTTTAGAATCCTAGAAAATAGGCCCACGTCGCGATGCACAAGGACTCGCATCGCGACGCGCACTGGGGATTTATGCAGAATAGATAGTGGATTGTACACTGAAATTTACAGGAATTCATTTCTGGAATTGTGAGCTCCGCAATGCAAAAGGCTTTGGGTCGCGAAGCGCGACCCAAAACCTTCCAAAATAAGTTTTGGTTCTTCCTAGTTTTACCCTAGCTGTTAGAAGCCACCCTAAGGGTCTTGTATCAGCTCGCATACATACATTACATCATAATATAGTAATCATACACCTTGAAGTGATAACAAGTGTTCAAATGGATAAATTTAACCTAGTTCTGAAGCATATTCCACGACTTATATTCTAATTGAGTTTCTCAAATATAGATCATCACAGGAACCAACCTAGTTCTGAAGCATATTCCACGACTTATATTCTAATTGAGTTTCTCAAATATAGATCATCACAGGAACCGTAATTCCCTTTGACGAGTGGCATAGCACCAGCCAAATTTCAAATCAGTGAGTGGACACTATTTCCATAAGTTAATTATTTACATGATGTTGTTTTGAATATCAGACTTATTTTTACGCACTTAGGGCATTAGCCGGTTTTATCCCAGATATTTCATGAAAGAGTATGTTTTAAGAACTATTTTAGAAAAAATATTTTTAAAAAGCTTGAGTTTTATATTTCGAGGCATTGAGGAAAAAACTCACCTTTGTGTATGTAACACTTCACGAATATGAAATTGACGGAGAGCACATGTGCACATGTAGAGGACTGGGGGGACGGGGCTATGTAACGTCCCCAAATCCTAATTCATTACTAGGGATGACAAATACCCCTAGATCCTAGATTCAAAGCTTGGAGGGTAGCATAGATCTTCACCCCCAGTTCTAGTTCAGTGGCTTGGGGGACGGCAAAACGTAACGCCCCAAGAGCACTAGTTTCATAGACCGGTAGTGGTATGCTTTAGGGGACGACGTTACGTAACGCCCCAATGTCATGGATTTTCACTCCTGGCTCTAGTTAGGCGTATGGGGGGACGGTGATCCGTAACGCCCCCATACGTCAGGTTTTCAGAGACAGATATCAGTTTTCAGAAACAGTTTTCAGATACAGATTTCATAAATAGTTTCCAGAGAGGAGTTTCTAGGAAGGAAAGTTTTCAGAAACAGCGGTTTTATAAGAGACTTTCAGAAAAGATAAGTTTTGCAAAAAGAGATTTTAGACAAGATTTTTAGGAAAAAAAAAAATTCAGAATTTTCAGACAAGAAAATAGTTTTCATATAAGATTGTTTCCTGGGAGGATTTTGGTTTTAGAACCAAGTATTTTCATAATAGTATTTCAATTTTCATTTCAAATCTTCCACTCACTTAGATCGTCAAAATGATCTAACCCCCTCACTCACAGTTTCTCTGTTTTACAGGTATTCCCGAAGGACGAGCTCGAGAGGATAGATACTAATGGAAGTCATTAGAGGGTCTAGTCCACCGGGTCGATTCAGAGTTCATTTCAGTCAGTGTCATAAAATGTCATGTAACATATAGTTTGTTTAGTAAAGTATACACATGTAAAGAGTTATAAGTGTTCATTACTAAAGTTGAGATGTGCAGTGAATTTGAGTATTTTTGTGAGAAAAGCATTATGCATTTATGATGATTAAGTTAGGAAACGGTCTCGTGCATAATTTTATACATGAAATGAGTTTATCATTGTCACATACCCAGTGGCGTCGCGACGCATAGCGTATAACGTCGCGACGCGAGACCAATTTCCAGAATTAGATTTAAACCATTTAAATTACAACCTAAGATGCTAGAGGCCACCCTTAGAGTTTTGTATCATCTTATATACACATAATATATCATGTCACAAATGTAGGATATCATATAGCCATGATAATTTCGAAGTACATTCCATGATTCGTATTCTAATTAATTTACCTATAAAAGGTTATCGCAGCAATAACATATTCCATCGGTAAGGTGAAGTAATGCTAGCGGACTCCAGATTTGTGAGTGGACCTCTCTCTCTAAATATTTTCATATATACGATTTGATACTAGACTTACTTTTAAGCACATATGGTGTTAGCCAGATTTTATTTCATTTATTTTAAGAAAGAACATGTTCAAAAAGATAAGCTTTATTACAGTTATTTTACGAATGACATTATTTTTAGAGAATTGATTTTCAAAGTTGAGATTTATTATTCTTGGAGGCATGGGGAAAAACCCACCTCAGTATGTAACTTGACTCATATATGGAATTGACGAATACATATATCGTGTGCACATATTTCAGGACTAGCGATGACAGATGCCCCTAGATTCTAGTTTAAGAGTCCGGAGGGTAGCATAAATCGCACACTGGCTCTAGATTGTGGCTTGGGGGATGCCAATACGTAACGCCCCAAGACCACCAGATTTCAGGACTAGGGGGATAGCGATACGTAACGCCCCTAGACCCTAATTCAGGGACATGTAGTGGCATGCTTAATGGGACGACGATACGTAACGCCCCAATGTCATGGATTTGCACTCCTGGCTATAGTTAGGCGTATGGGGGGACGACGATACGTAACGCCCCCATGCGTCAGGTTTTTCAGAGATGGATATTTCACTGATAGCTTTCAGAGACAGATTTACAGAAAAAGATATTTAGAAAACAAATTTTTCATAAATGAATTTTCATAGATAAGTTTTCTATAGACGTGATTTTTGAAACGGACAAGAGTTATAAAATAATATTCAAGAAAGCTCAATTTTACAGAAAAGATTCAGAGTTTTCCAAACAGAAAAGATTTTTCAGAAGAATCAGTTTTTCTTAAAGTGATTTTCAACTTCAGAATTATGACATTTAAATTAGTATTTCAGTTTCAGATCTTAGCCATCCACTCACTTAGATTGTTCAAACGATCTAACTCCTCAATCTCATTTTCTTTGTTTTACATGATTACCCGGAGGACGAGCTCTGGATGGTGGATACTGATGGCAGTCACTAGGGTGTTAGAGGTCACCCTAAGGGTCTTGTATCAGCTCGCATACATACATTACATCATAATATAGTAATCATACACCTTGAATTGATAACAAGTGTTCAAATGGATAAATTTAACCTAGTTCCGAAGCATATTCCACGACTTATATTCTAATTGAGTTTCTCAAATATAGATCATCACAGGAACCGTAATTCCCTTCGACGAGTGGTATAACACCAGCCAAATTTCAAATCAGTGAGTGGACACTATTTCCTTAAGTTAATTCTTTACATGATGTTGTTTTGAATATCAGACTTATTTTTACGCACTTAGGGCGTTAGCCTGTTTTATCTCAGATATTTCATGAAAGAGTATGTTTTAAGAAATATTTTAGAAAAAATAATTTAAAAGCTTGAGTTTTATATTTTCGAGGCATGGAGGAAAAAACCCACCTCAGTATGTAACTCTTCACGAATATGGAATTGACGGAGAGCACATATGCACATGTAGAGGACTGGGGGGACGGGGATATGTAACGTCCCCAAATCCTAATTCATTACTAGGGATGACAAATGCCCCTAGATCCTAGATTCAGAGCTTGGAGGGTAGCATAGATTCGTACCCCAGTTCTAGTTCAGTGGCTTGGGGGACGGCAAAATGTAACGCCCTATGACCACTAGTTTCAGGGACATGTAGTGGTATGCTTTGGGGGACGACGATATGTAACGCCCCAATGTCATGGATTTTCACACCTAGCTCTAGTTAGGCGTATGGGGGACGGTGATACGTAACGCCCTCATAAGTCAGGTTTTCAGAGACAGATATCAGTTTTAAGAAACAGTTTTCATATACAGATTTCAGAGAAAGTTTCCAAAGAGGAGTTTCTAGGAAGGAAATTTTTCAGAAACAGCGGTTTTATAAGAGACTTTCAGAAAATATAAGTTTTGCAAAAAGAGATTTTAGACAAGATTTTCAGGAAAAAAAAAAGTTCAGAATTTTCAGACAAGAAAAGAGTTTTCATATAAGATTGTTTCCTGGGAGGATTTTGGTTTTAGAACCAAGTATTTTCATAATAGTATTTCAATTTTCATTTCAAATCGTCCACTCACTTAGATCGTCAAAACGGTCTAACCCCCTCACTCACAGTTTCTCTGTTTTACAGGTATTCCCGAAGGACGAGCTCGAGAGGATGGATACTGATGGAAGTCACTAGAGGGTCTAGTCCACCGGGTCGAGTCAGAGTTCATTTCAGTCAGTGTCATAAAATGTCATGTAACATATAGTTTGTTTAGTAAAGTATACACATGTAAAGAGTTATAAGTGTTCATTACTAAAGTTGAGATGTTTAGTGAATTTGAGTATTTAATTGAAAAGCATTATGCATTTATGATGATTAAGTTAGGCAACGGTCTCGTGCATAAGTTTATACATGAAATGAGTTTATCATTGTCATATGCCTAGTGGGTTTCGCGACGCGTAGCGTATAACATCGCGACGCGAGATAAATTTCCTGAATTAGATTTAAACCTTATAAATTACAACCTAAGATGTTAGAGGCCACCCTTAGAGCTTCATATCATCTTATATACACATAATTTATCATGTCACAAACGTAGGATATCATATAGCGATGATAATTTCGATGTATATTCCATGATTCGTATTCTAATTAATTTACCTATAAAAGGTTATCGCAGCAATAACATATTCCCTCGGTAAGGTGAAGTAATGCTAGCGGACTCCAGATTTGTGAGTGGACCTCTCTCTCTAAATATTTTCATATATACGATTTGATACTAGACTTACTTTTAAGCACATATGGTGTTAGCCAGATTTTATTTCATTTGTTTTAAGAAAGAACATGTTTCAGAAAGATAAGTTTTATTACAGTTATTTTACGAATGATGTTATTTTTAGAGAATTGATTTTCAAAGTTGAGATTTATGATTCTTGGAGGCATGGGGGAAAAACCCACTTCAGTATGTAACTTGACTCATATATGGAATTGACGAATACAGATATCGTGTGCACACATTTCAGGACTAGCGATGATGAATGCTTCTAGATTCTAGTTTCAAGGTCCGGAGAGTAGCATAGATCGCACCTCGGCTCTAGATTAAGGCTTGGGGGATGGCAATACGTAACGCCCCAAGCCCACCAGATTTCAGGACTATGGGGACAGCGATACGTAACGCCCATATACCCTAGTTCAGGGACAGGTAGTGGCATGCTTTATGGGACGACGATACGTAACGCCCCAATGTCATGGATTTTCACTTCTCACTCTAGTTAGGCGTATAGAGGGACAATGATACGTACGCCCCCATGCATCAGGTTTTTTCAAAGACAGATATTTCACTAATAGATTTCAGAGACAGATTTGCAGAAAAAAGATATTTAGAAAACAATTTTTCAGAAATGAATTTTCATAGATAAGTTTTCTAGAGACATGATTTTCGAAACGGACAATAGTTAAAAAAGAATATTCAAGAAAGCTCAGTTTTACAGAAAAGATTCAGAGTTTTCCAAACAGAAAATATTTTTCAAAAGAATCAGTTTCCTTAAGTGATTTTCAACTTCATAATTATGAGATTTAAATTAAGTATTTCAGTTTCAGATCTTAGCCATCCACTCACTTAGATTGTTCAAACGATCTAACCCATCAATCTTAGTTTCTTTGTTTTGCAGTATTACTCGGAGGACGAGCTCGGGATGATGGATACTGATGGCAATCACTAGGGTGTTCGGTCCACCAGGTCAAGTCAGAGATAGAGTTCATCAACTCAAGTGAAGTCCAATTTCAGATAATTGTATAATAAAGTTGTGTACAAGTACTCATATATATTAAGAGAAGTGATATTGAGTTTCAATTGTGTGTGTAAAATTTTATATTCTATGTTATAATGAGTTGGGCATTGGTCCCTTGTATTATTTTGCATATGAAATGAGATTAATAATTGTCAGAAAATTAGAGGCTCGGGGAATAAGACGGTCTATTGATTGGTGAAATCACACACGTACGCAAACGCACGTATCGCTCAAGTAGTATAAAATTTATCCATCCCACGAGGACTTAATACCTTAACTATTAATTTATGACGTTAAATGTTTACGAAGTATCTAATAGATTGATTGTTGATTGGATGATGATTTTTGTCTGAAAACAAGTAAATAAAACAGTGCGAAAAAAAAATAAAAGGAAAAATCAGTATTATTAAACTATCTAGGGTTGTGAATCCTTCCAATATCTTTAAAGATGAAGTTGTTATCTAATATTTGTGTAATATGTCGGTTTATTAACCTGGAACACGAAAATATGCAAAAATCCTCTTCCGATGGTCAGATGCAAACACCCAGTGTAACCCAATTAACTATATTCCTATGTTAACCAAGTTATCTGAATTCATTAAGATTAAGTTCCAATTATGGCTACCCCCACCCGACATGTATATTTCTATCCTGTAAGGAATCTACCTAAGAATCATTTGCCTCGATGAGATCGAAGCGAGTGAAAATATTCTTTTTAAGGAATTTTATCACCACTTTTGAATTATTTGATGGCAGTGTAATTGCTTCAACCCATTTGGAGATGTAGTCTACTGCAACTAGTATGTACAGGTTTCCGAATGATGGAACAAAAGGTCCTATAAAATCAATCCCACATATATCAAATATCTCCACTGCCACAATATTTTACAGAAGTCCTTCATTTCTCCTTGAGATATTTCCCGTTATTTGGCACCTCTCACATTGAAGAGCAAATAAGTAAGCATCTTTAAACAGAGTGGGCTGAAACAAACCTGATTGTAAGACTTTGGCTGCAGTTTTATCTCTGCTGAAGTGTCCACCGTATGGTGATGAATGACAATGATGTAAGACACTATTGACCTCCTCATGTGGAACACAAATTCTCAATAATTGATCAGCACAGAGTTTGAATAGGTACGGCTCATCCAAGACATAGTGCTTGACTTCCTTTAAGAACTTCTTCCGTTGCTGATGTGTCCATTCCAACGGCCATTTTCCCGATACTATGTAGTTTACATAGTCAGCATACCAAGGGACATCATGATGTTTGATGGCAAACAACTGTTCATTGGAAAGGTTTCTTTTATTGTCATCTCATTGCCAGTTGTTTTTCCATTTTCGAGCCTCGATAAGTGATCCACCACTTGGTTTTCTATCCCTTTCTTATCTCGGATCTCCACGTCAAATTCTTGCAACAGAATTACCCAACGGATCAATCTAGGTTTGGCGTCTTTCTTCGCGATTAGGTATTTGATTGCTGAATGATCTGTGTAGACCACCACATTGGGACCCAATAGATAGGAGCGAAATTTATCAAAAGCAAACACAACTGCGAGCAACTCCTTTTCAGTTATTGTGTAGTTAAGTTGAGCTTCATTCAAAGTTCTGCTGGAGTAGTAAATGGTGTGGAAAATTTTTCCTTTGCGTTGTCCCAAAACTTCACCTCCAGCAAAATCGCATATCACCTCAAATGGAAGGTCCAGTCTGGTGCTTCTATTTTAAGATCTCAAAATCTTGGTGACATTCTTTGGTGAAGTTGAAAGGCACGTCCTTCTCCAACAGATTGCATAGAGGTTTAGCAATCTTGGAGAATTCTTTGATAAATCTCCTGTAAAGTCCTGCATGTCCGAGAAAATTGTGAATCCCTTTGACAGATGATGGTGGAGGTAGTTTTTCAATTGTCTTGATCTTTTCTTTGTCTATCTCGATTTCCTTTTGTGAGATCTGATATCTAAGTACAATGCCTTCATGCACCATGAAGTGGCATTTCTCCCAATTGAGTACAAGGTTGGTATCTTCTCATCTTTGTAATACTTTTTCCAGATTTTGCAAGCAGTTGTCGAATGAGTCTCCAAACACAGAAAAATCCATGAAAACCTACATACTTTGTTCCAGCATGTCTGAAAAGATGGCCATCATGCAACGTTGAAACGTGGTAGAAGTATTACATAGTCCAAATGGCATCATGCGGAAAGCAAAAGTACCATACAGACATGTAAAAGTGGTTTTCTCCTGATCTTCTAGGGCGATGGCAATCTGATTGTACCTGAGTATCCGTCAAAAAAATAGTAGAATTCATGTCCCGCTAGTCTGTCTAGCATCTTGTCAATGAATGGCAGCGGAAAATGATCATTCCTTGTTGCTTTGTTCAGCTTCCTGTAGTCTATGCATACTCTCCATCCAGTTACGTTCTTGTTGGAATCAGATCGTTTTTTTCATTTGTGACTACAGTCATTCCTCTTTTCTTTGGCACACATTGTATAGGACTCACCCAAGTGCTGTCAGAGATGGGGTAAATGATGCTAGTATCCAACCATTAATGATTTCTTTCTTTACGACCTCCTTCATGATTGGATTTAGTCTATGTTGATGTTCCACGGTGGCTTTATACTCCTCGTTGATCAGAATTTTATGCATGGAAAATGATGGACTAATGCCTCGAATGTCTGCTATAGTCCAGCCAATGGCTTTTTTGTGCTCGCGTAGCACTCTCAGCAACTTATCTTCCTGCACCAATGTTAGAGACGAAGAAATAATCACAGGTAAATCAGAAGAGTTTTCTAAGAATGCATACATGAGATGGTTTGGAAGTGGCTTTAGTTTCAGATGCGGTGGTTCTTCAATCGAAGGCTGATTCGTTTCTTTTTCGATAATTCCAAACTTTCCACATGTGGTATTGTTCTGAAGCGCGTTGCTCCATCAAGAAAGTCGATACATTCCAGAATTTCATCATCTAGCTCTCTGTCAATCATGTTGGCGATGCAAGCTTCAAGTTTGTCCGTGGAAAGTTGCATTGCATCAGTATTTTGGATGATACTATCAATAAACGTCATTTCTGAAACATTCCTCCTCCTTTTCGTCATTCGGGAATTTCATGGCTTTGAAAACATTGAATGTTACTTCTTGGTCATGCACCTTCATGGTTAGTTCTCCTTTTTGTACATCAATAACAGTTCGACCTGTAGCCAAGAATGGTCTCCTGAGGATGATGGGTTCATCTTTGTCTTCTTCCATGTCAATGACAATAAAATCTGCAGGGAAAATGAATTTTTCGACTTTAACTAGCACATCTTCTACTACACCTCTCGAAAATGTGAGTGATCTGTCAGCAAGTTGCAGAGTAACTGAGGTGGGCTTTGCTTCTCCAATCTGAAGTTTCCTGTAAATAGACAGAGGCATCAAGTTAATACTGGCTCCTAAATCACACAAAGCCTTACTGAAGTAATGTCTCATATGGTGCAAAGGATGGTGAAACTTCCAGGATCTTTCAACTTTGGGGGAAGCTTCCTCAGAATGATGGCGCTGCATTCTTCTATCAATGATATTATCTCTTAATCTCTCAATCTACATTTTCGTGACAGAATATCTATCATGAATTTCACATAGCTGGGCATTTGTTCCAACGCTTCTGCAAATGGAATGTTGATATGCAGCTTTTTGAAGATCTCCAGGAATTGAGCAAACTATTTGTCCAGTTTATGTTTCTGGAAACGCTGACAGAATATTTTCTTTTGCCTCTTTTTCCTTCATCTGTGGATCTGCTTCGCTTTTGGAACTTCCTCAGTGGATGCCTTGATTCCAACATCTTTGTTGATTTCAGTGCCGCTTTTCAAAGTGATGGCTTGACTTTGCTCCTTCCCTCTGTTCCTTGGATTTTATTAGTGTTGCTAGGAAGGGTTCCTTGCGTTCTGTAACTCTCAGCATTGGTCAGTTGTCCCATTTGATTATCCAGTGCTTTAATAGAAGCTGCTTGGTTTTTTGAATTAATGTTGCTTGAGAGTTGTATTTTTCTTCTAGCTTTTTTTCAAGTGAGCCAGCACTTCTGTTATTCCTGGTTCTTTATTTTGCTGTCAGAATCCTGGTGGTGGATTTTTTCATTTGCCCTGAATTGTTGCTCCATGAGAAATTGGGATGATTCATCAACCCTGGGTTGTAGGTGTTCGAATATGGATTGTTCTCATGTTTATTGAAATTACTGACATAGTTCAGCGTCTCATCATATAGATTGTAAGATTCTGCCTCTGGTGCTCCTCCATATGGTGAACTTGTGGATCCATAATTACCTTGCATGCTAAGACTTTCATGAATTTTCATAGCTGATCCAGCTTGGTATTCATTGCTGTTTTGGCTCCAACTTCGTAGATTCCCGCTATTCGTTGAATCATGCTCCTTTATGTTGGCCACAAAGAATTATTGTTGGGAATTTCTTCAATTAAGTCCCAGGCTTGATCTTCTCCTTTTTCCATTAAAGCTCCTCCAGCAGCAGTATCAATTGTAGTTCTCATCAGTCCGAAAAGTCCATTGTATAAGGTTTGGACTTGTAGCCATTTTGCTATTTCATGGTGAGGACATTTCCTGAGAAATTACTTGTACTTTCCCAAGCTTCGCAGATGGACCATTCCTTAGCTGTGAAGTTCTAACTGAGGGAAAAGTACTTTGCAAGGAATTTGGTGGCAATAGTGTTCTAAGTTGTGATGGAACCTGCTAGTAGTGAATGTAGCCAAGCCTTAGCTCTGTCTTTCTAGGAATATGGAAACACACGCAGTCTTATTGCTTTTTCAGCCGCTCGGTTGTAATTGAAAGTGCCACAAACTTCCAGGAAGTTGCTGATGTGGGCATTAGGATCTTCAGTTGCATTCCCCCCAAACTGAACTGACTGATGTATCATCTGAATGCATATTTTGATGTCACACGCATTTACTGGTAAATGAGGAAGTACAATACATGAAATGAAGCCGTCAACCACCGGAATAGTTCTGTCTCGAATGGGAATTGGTGGTGCAACTTCCAACGGTTCAGGTTCCATATCGATCAGTGCTTTTTGGCCTTCTCGTCTTTCCCTTCTTAACTGTTTGATGGTTCTTTCAATTTCTGGGTCAAGCGGTCGGATTTCAAAGCTTCTAGTTCGTCTCATATAGTGTCTGAGAACCTGTAACACAAGAAAACAAAAATAATAAGTAAAAAGAAATTAGACATAAGTAAATGTATCTAACCCCAAAATTAATAGTAAAAGATAAATAAGTCCCTCGCAACGGTGCCAAAACCTTGATCGGTGAAATCACACACGTAACGCAAGCGCACGTATCGCTCAAGTAGTATAAAATGTATCGATCCCATGTGGACTTGATACCTTGACTATTAATTTATGATGTTAAATGTTTACGAGTATCTAATAGATTTATTGTTGATTAGATGGTGATTTTTGTCTGAAAACAAGTAAATAAAACAATGCGAAAATAAATAAAAGGAAAATTCAGTATTATTAAACTATCTAGAGTTGTGAATCCTTCCAATATCTTTTAAAGATGAAGTGGTTATCTCATGTTTGTGTAATATGTCGGTTTATTAACCTGGAACACGAAAATATGCAAAAATCATCTTATGATGGTCAGATGCAAGCACTCAGTGTAACCCAATTAACTATATTCATATGTTAACCAAGTTATCTAAATTCATTAAGATTAAGTTCCAATTATGGCTACCCCCGTCTGACAGGTATATTCCTATTCTATAAGGAAATCTACCTAAAAGTCATTTGCCCCGAGGTGAGATCGTGAGCTATTGAGTGTAAGGCTAAACCTAAAATTCTTTTTCCAAGTTCATTTTAAGTTTACCAAATCAATCTTATTAATGGCCAGTTAACAAGAAGCATTAAGACTAAGGCTCAATAAATAAACCTTTATATTAGCCAAAACATAAAATTACCATTTATAAACCGGTGATGTTGGAATTCGTCACAACCCTAGATATGGGGTTTAGTTACCACACATATCTAGAAATATTAAAGACATAAATAAAGTAAATGCATAAAGTAAAGACTGTAAATTAAAAAGATAAATTAATAATAAAGAAAATGATGAGATTAGAGGATCCACTTTTATTACTTCTAATTTAGATATCTCTCGTATTATAATATATAATTTTGCATGACATTACCAACCGGCCATATAGGCGGTATCCTGATTAAGTCAGATTTTAGATTAATTCCAACCGACCATAAAGGCGGTATCTAATTTAGTCAGGTTAAAATCAATTTAATTAAGTCCAACTGACCATAAAGGCGGTATCCCATTAAATCAGGTTTTAAAATAGTTTATATATTATAATTAAGGAAGATTATCTAAATATTAGTAATAAAAGCTTTACCATTCACCCCAGCAGAGAGGAGTTACCTCCTCATACTGAAAAGTAAAATAAAGAAAGAACTATTGTATAAAATAAAAATTAAATATAAGAAAGCTGTAAATAAACAAACAAGATACAATCTTCTTAGGAAATCCCCAGAAGAAGATATGAAATTTACAAATGAAATGACTTGGTATTTATAGGCAAAATTTTGCCTTTACCAATTTCTCCAACAATTTCTCCACTAATTTCTCCACCAAACATGGCACAAAACATGACACCAAATCCTCCACTAAACATGCATGTTTGGTGGAAGTTTGACAATTTTCATTTTTATTTTATTTTATTTTTGTTTTGAAAATGACTTTAATAATTACACATAACATACTTTCGTATTTTTTATCATTTCGGTCATGAAAACTTCCAAATTCGAAATTATTATGAACGTCAAAGTTGTAGATCTTTGAGTCTTCTTTAATTTAGAGCTTGAATCCCCTCAATCCGATATCGGAGTAGAAAGTTATGGCCAAAATACGAAAATTACGCAAAGTTGAAATTTCCGAAATTGTACTTCGTTAGAACGCCATTTCAAGTTTCCAACCTCGAAAATCCAAATGTCAAGTCCAGTTTTTGCCCTTATTTGTTCCACATTTAGTCCTGATTGATTACATTGAGTCCCAAAACTTTATTTATCTGCAAAACAAACAAAAACACATCAAAACATTCATAAAACTCGAGAAACCATACAAAATATTAGGTTAAGGGGCAGTAAATAGTGATATATTTTTCGCTCATCATCTATTCCCTGCCGGTAACATCTCCGGGTTGGGGATGTTACATATATATATATATATATCTCGATAAATAATCTTTTAAAATCTCAATTGAATACACCCCATAAACGCACTATTAGAAAAATGTTTTCAGGTGATAAAGAAACACCGGAAACACTTTCCTTTCCAAAAAATAATTTTCATCAAAAATATTTTATTTACAAAAATCATTTAACGGCTAAACAACCATAACCTAAGAGCACTAAAACAAATAATTTTGTTTACGACGGCGTACCAGGACAATTCCAGAAGGAATCGGGAGCTTATTTTTGATGGCTTCGTTGCGTAAGCAATCAATCCAGTCCTTATCAACTGCTTCCCAAATTCTATCGTTGACGACGGGAGCGTTTATTGAGAAAGTAGAAGGCTTTATTGAATCGAAAATGGCTTTGAATTTTGATCCATTTTAGAGTTTCGTTGGCAGCGCGCAAGAGTACTCCTCGCAGTGCCGCGCCATTTCGTACGGGGTAAAATGAGTCATTCAGTTGCTTTCCAACGAATTCATTCATCGTTTGTGGGTAAAATGGGTTATATGTCCAATTACCTAAAAGATAAAATAAAATTTCTTTAAACAAGACACACCCAACTATTGACGGCACACAACACAAGTCTCGATTAGTTGAGGTGAGCGTATGTTGACCCAAATATTCTGATTACTAAAAAAGACCCACCCATTTAAAAATCTCGTTCATTCAACTCTTTTCTTTTTGTAGTTTTCTCTTCAACAAAATTATACATATATATTTTCGTCTCATTTTATTGTGGTGCCGCCACTTGGCACTGCCTAAAATGTGGGTAAAATTATCCACTATAAAATTGATTTATTCATTACATGATTTATGAATTTTGAAATATGTGTTAAAAAAATTATTTTATTCATTTATCTATTACTTGATTCATGAATCTCGAATCTAATTTTACTTGATTTATTTATTATTTGATTTATGAATCTCAAATATAACTTTACTTGATTCATGAAAGTAAAATATAAATTTACTTGATTCATGCATCTCAAATATAACTTTACTTGATTAATCACTTTATTCGTGTATCTCATTATGAACATATGTATATATAAAAGGGTATTAAGATGTATTCAAAATACACAACATAAGTAATAGACTATCACACTGTTACTTTGATAGACGACTCCATTTAGTGAAACAGTGGTCTTAACTTGGCGGCCTAAGCCGACTTTTTAGGTCTTGAGATCATCTTTTATTTTCTTTTTGAAAATAAAAACCACAGCAACGTGCGAGACTCAATCTAGTAAAAATAATTTATCAACACTTAATTCTTTAAGAACTAAGCCTAAAAACCTATAATCGCTCAAATTTAATCTTTGGAACAACATTCATAATGATTAAATTATATACAATGTAGATTAAGTATTTGTGTAAATCACCATTAATGATAGACATCATGCCAAGTCAGCAGACATCAGTAGTCACTAATGATGTTACCAGTTTTATGTACTTTTACTAACAGACAAAATCACATGATAATCTTCTGTCACGATAAACCACATTCCTAATTTTGCAACTGATTGAAACGAAAAGTATTTTATAATTTTCTCTTAATTTTATTTATTTATTATATCTTATATATACTTATGTTTATTTTTCTTTCGATGATTCAGGTTTCAACATAAGTTCGGAGGTTGCAGTTTTGGTTTCACTCTCTAACAGTCAAATTTCCATGTCATCATGTGTAACACCTGTGAGTATATCTATTCCCTTCTATGTTTTTACTTTTCATTGAGGACAATGTTTATTTTATGTTTGGCGATAGAGAATAAATTTGTGGTTTTATGTGTTTTTATTTTAATTTTTCGTTTCGAATCATATTTTTGTTAGAATATCGCTTACCTATGATATAGATTTGATTTACGTTAAAAAAAAAAAAAATTCCTTTTAGAAAATGATAAATATTAGTTGTGTAGGAATCGTTGCATAAACTTTTTGCGAAAAAACTCATTACGCAGCGGAAATGTTCTTTGGCCGCAGGATCGACCTTGAAATTTTTTTTTCTATTTTTTCCCTCTTAAGGCGAATTCGATCAACCCTATTAGCTTCTATTGTGTCCCTTTTTCGCTCTATTTTTCAACACGGAACAACCCCGAATAAACAGTGAACTTCAGCAATTCACAATTAAGGGTGGCAGTTTAGCCCGCGGCCCGGCGGGCTTTGGCCCGGCCCGTGGTGGGAAAAACCCGGGTCGGGCCTTAAAATGAAAGCCCGACTCGGGCCCGGGCCCGGGCAAAATTAAAAAAAAAAAAAAAAAAAAAAAACATAAATATATATATATTTTTAATATGTTTATATCATTTTTAGCATTTAAATTGTTAATTTATCAATGAAACTTGTGATTTATTTATAAATTGTCTTTGTATATAGTGTAAATATATTTTATATTTATATATTTTAAAATTTTTTTTTAAATTCGGGCCCAAAAAAAGCCCGGCCCGAGCCCGGCCCGAGTCGAACCGGGCCGGGCTTTTTCCGGGCCCGGGCTTTTTTTTGTTGGCCGGGCTCGGGCCGGGCTTGCAAAGCCCGGTCCGGCCCATTGCCACCCTTATTCACAATACTGAAAAACTGCACACTACATGCAAAAACATAACTTATTCACTGTTTTTCCAGTAGTAGTTTAAGGTATTATTTTCACTCTAAAACAGCCCCAAAATGTTGCCAAGTCAGCCTTTTATGTTCCCAAATTTTCAGCCAAAAAATGAACAAAAAGAAGCCACATAACAAGTGATGAATATTGCAGCAGTGGACATAATTTTCTGCTCACTGCCTTGAGTTAGAAATGAAAAATCAAGACCTATTTTTACAACTCCAAATGAGCTTTGGTGCTAAGACTCGTTACCAAAAAAAGGAAGAGTCGTCTTCTCTCATAAAATAATTCCTAAACTTTTTAGAGATCAAGGTATCACACAATATTTTTCTTTTTTGTTTTTCTTTCAACATTGAGAGAGAAAAAAAATAAACAATGTGGTTAAAGCTAGGAAAATATTGTTAGGATTTATTATACCACTCTTTCCTTTTTATGCTATGGGTTTTGCTTATTAAATTATAATTGAAAATTATAAAATAATCCCCTAAAATACCCTTGTAATTTTCGGCCACCCTATTGTTTTTGTAACAATAAAAACTTCATTCAATGTGTTATTAAAATAAACACATTAAATTCAAAATTCACCTTTTAAGTTTTTGTAATATAAAATTTGAATTAATATATATATATATATATTGAAATAAAATTTCAATACTTATTAAATTCAAAAAATTTGAAATTATCTAATATAATTTAAATGTTACAAATTGATTTTTTTTTCAAAATAAATGATCATATCATAATTATGAATTTTGAAAACTTTATATTAAACTTATTTAATATAGTTTTCAAGTGTAACTTTAATTATTAATCATATTAATAATTATAATGCATATGAGTTTATAATTAGACTATCCAATTATATATAATTTGCTGCAATTTATCGAGTTAGCACGGGTAACAAATGGACCTACAGTTCTGAGCTTTAATAATCCCGGAATATTAATTTAAACTCTTTAATTATATATTCTGAATTATTAACTTTAGGTTATTCTACTAAAAACTTAAAGCTGCACTCTTGTCGTTGTAGATATTTTAAATAACCCGAACGTTACTGTTTATCGATATAGTCATTACATATAGATTGATCATCCACGAGTATATCATAATTAGAGCCAGGTCATAATGTTTGTTGTACCCTTCTAATTATTTTTGTACCTTAAGTATCATTGATTCTCTAATGAATATTTTATTCATAATTATTATGAATATTATCTTTCTATTCGTAATAGAAAGATTTGAACATTATGATTGTTCAAGTACCGAATCAACCATTAAGGAAGATATTCTTTTACTTCTCGCAATGAATGAACTCCATATCTATGTAGAACATCCTCAACCACACACCAAACCATGCCCCAAAGTAAGTAGCTATTGGTCGGGATTTCTTTACCAACCTCACCTTTGTAATTCAAAGGACATAGCCTTTCATGCAGGAGTTGATAGTACACTCAGGATTCAGATAAACCATATATGACCATATAGTAGACTAATATGAATTACTTTATCTAATGGATATTATAAGAAATTCATTTATGTCTATGTCCAGTCTTATAGATCACATCATATATGGTGCCCTCATTCTTATGTCACCACATGAACGATCATGAATTAAGGTCGTCATATATGTATAGAATGGACCGCAGTTATAGATAAATCATAAACAAAATACCCGATTTATTTGCTCTCTTTAGACAATTTTATATTACTAATTTCAGACTTAAATCCTCTTGTGTATAATACTCATACATTAAGCCTGGATGTACATAAGTAATTAAGGGTATACAGGACAATTTATAATATGTGATTTAAATCAAAACACTTTGATAAATGAATAATGTATCTTTTATTAAATCAAATAATTTTGTTTACATATTATATGAAGCTCTAGGGCATATATCCTAACAGGTTGATGTCAACGCTTAATTCTTAAGTTGAGTTTGTTTTGAGATAATATTTACACATTCAAGCACTTACATCAATTTTTTTTTAGTTTAGACATGAGATTTGATATTAAGATAGTTTGAAGTGAGATAATTAGATTGAATGATTGTTAGCATAGATATTTATTTCTATCTTAGAATTGCATGACTGATAATATATAAAAGAGCCAACTTTAACATTTAAGCGTGAAGCTACCTTTGAATAAGTTGATAGTATGTTTCGTACACTATGGTTGCATTCAGATTATGCTCTACCGTTAGGAGAAATGCTATTTTAAAGGGTAGTGTGAAAGCTTTTAATAATAATAATAATAATAATAATGCCATGAAAAAAATTAAAAAAAAGTATGAATAACAAACTTTTGATAGATGTCTTGTGTTTTTGTAAAAGAAATGTGAAAAAATGGAGAAATTACGATAAATATATTGGTTTTACCCATTTTATTTCGATTGATAAGATGAGAAACTATTAAGATTGATGATTTAGGGGGGAAAATATGATGGGATTGAAACTCACACACAATGTAAGAATCTAATTGAGATGAATTTGATTTTTGAATGAAATTATGATTCTTTACAACATTTTAAAGTTTTCTTTAGCCATTATCATCTTATATAATTTTTTTTGAGACATTATTGTAAAAATGTAATCATGTCTCTAAAAATCTGTCTCTGAAAACCCGTTTCTGAAAATCTGCTAAAAACCTGATGCATGTGGGCGTTAAGTATCGCAGTCCCCCAATACGCCTAAACTAGTAGTCTTGGGACGTTACGTATCATCGATCCCCAAGCCACTGAACTGGAGCCAGGTGTGCAAATCCATGATATTGGGACGTTACGTATCAACGTCCCCCAATTCATGCCATTATCTTGTCTCTGAATATAGGGTCTAAAGGCGTTATGTATCACCGTCCCCTAGCTCTGAATTCTGATGGCCTTGGGGTGTTACATATCACTATCCCCGAAGCCATAAATCTGGAGCCGAGGGTGCGGATCTATGCTACCCTCCGGACTCTGAATCTGAGATTTACGGGCATCTGTCATCCCTAGTCCTGAATAGCATATACACACGATATCTATATCCGTCAATTCCATATCTAAGTCAAGTGACATACTGAGGTGGATTTTTCCCTTATGCCTCGAAAAATCATAAAATTCATACTTTGAAATCAATCTTTCTAAAATATTAGCATTCGTAAGACAATTGAAATCGAAATTTGGCTAACGCCTTATGTGCTTTAAAAGTAAGTTTCACATCAAAAATATTTAAATAAGATCAGTTTGAGAAAATGGTCCACTCACCTATTAACAACTATTGCCAATGATTTTGGTTGCGACTATAGAGATAAAGATTCATGCGGGGAAAAACCAATCCGACCTATAATTGTGTATGGTTAGCATTTTCAACTTAGAAGCCAATACGATCATGGATGGGGTGAGTGCATATGTGTGTCATATGGGAACCTTTAAGGTGCCCTCTAACTTCCTAAGATGAATATGAAAGGAGATGGAACTTATTTCAGTCACGTGTCGCGATGTCAAGCCTAGTGCATCGCGACGCCCATGCTATCAATCCCAGGAAGAGAGCATTTCCAATTCCACGTCGTGACTCACTACTCGAGCGTCACGACACCCTCAGTTCCAGGTCCAAAACAGAGAGCATTCACATGCTCGGCGTCGCGACGCTAGCCCGATTTCAGAATCAAATACTAATTCCCTATGGTCACTGCCCAAGGCTATTCCAACACTCCCACACTATAACCTTCACATGAGCAGTTCTCTAATTACAATATGTCTAGAACACCATCTATCACCAAGCATAATTTCCCAACACATCCATATAAAATTGAACAAAGGCTCTAACTTTTACATCCATTGAGTTATCAACTCCCAAATACATTAAACTCATGTTATATCATCTTCTAGTGCATGAACCTCAACAAATTATTACCAAAACATGAAAAACACTTCCCCCACAAGCTAAGAAATTCGGTCCTCACATGCATTTTACATCTTGACCTTGTTTCAATCACATTTAGGCACAATTCATTCTAAACAACTTCATAAACTTGCATTAAGGCTCAAATTCTTGCCCAACCTTCTCAAACAATAAAGCCCCAATTCATAGGGTTTCCAAGTATGAAAATGTAAGTGAAGAATGGATGTTCATGTTTTAAATAAGAAGAAGAAGCTTACTTGAATGCTTAGGAACTTGATCATCAACACCCTTTCTCCAAAATTTCCATGAGAATCAAGAAAATTTGAGAGCTTTCCTCTCTATCATGGCTTATGTTTTTGCTTCCAAAAGAAGATGAGTGAATAGTGCCTTTTTTATTGGCAAAAGGGCTGATTTTTTTAATATCCTTTCTAGACTTCACTCGAAATTTACTGTAGCATTCGCGCAAATCATGATGTTTTACCTATTTCTGATTCGAATTTTAAAAAATATCCAACCCATAAGTTGTAAGTCTTGGTCTTAGCTTTTTGACGATATATAATTCATAAACATCCGAGATCGTATGAAAAAGATACGGCCCACATACCACGGGCTGTCTAGATTTAATCTTGGAATGAATTCCGTATTGGAACTGCGAGGATTTACCAAATGTCCAAAATGTCATTTCATGAGCATGTACATGCTTGAAGATGATTTACATAATGTATTATTCCATCCGTAACTTAGTAGTCGTCGGGATTATCGAGGTATTATAAATTCTTTCCCCCTTAAATAAGATTCATCCTCGAATCCCTTTAAGAACTGAAATTCTGAAATTGTCTTGGGATTTTTGATACTGAATATCTTACCACAAGTTACCAGACGGCCTCTCATAAGCTCTCATTACACTATAGTGCAATGCAACTATCCTGGCGGACTTTTTATGCCATGACTTGAAAATCATAATTGGGGATGTACTTCAATCTTTTGCGTGAACTTTTACTCCGCTGGAAACTATTGGTATTATCTGGGTCCAATTTGAGTTAATAGCTAAAATACTTGTCAAGCTGTTCGTTTATCACTTAGGTAGCAAACATACATACTCTTCTTCTTACTTTAACATATGCTTTATTGTATAATACCATTGCCATGCTAGCACATATCGCACTAAGTTTCTTGGCCATGAGGTAATTCCTTGTTTAATAATCCATGAAATTTCTGCTAAGCACTCTACACAACCATCATGTTATGACCATTGTCATGCATCACAGACATCTCATTTATAATCCTCAAGTTATACTCAACATTCTCTAACTTGATTATCTGCGCGAGTTATCGTTTCTAATTTAATACTTCTTATGATTTTTTAGACGGTCATTCATAAGTCATATCTTCTTTATTCATAGTGGACTCAACAACTTATTTGACCTTTTTAACTATGTCTTCGGGTTCTTTTTAGTTGGCACTATCGAGTCTCCAGAATTACTAATGTTTCCCATGGCTTCTGCATTAACTCTAAGATAAACATATAGAAGAGTTACTCTTGTCGCCATTATCAATAATCATACTTGATTGCTCAATCTAGTCCTAGCATTGTTTCTCTTAATTTATCTATTTAACTATTTCTTCCTCTTTGTTGAGTTCCAACTAATATCATTTTCGACCTTCATGTCCTCGCATCTCTATTTATCTCTTGGACTTAGGTCCTCATTATTTATGGTTGTCCTCTTTATATGCCTTAAATTTACCATCACAGTTTTCTAATACCTCTTAATTCCAAGATATTACTTTTGGATATATCTCTGCCGAACTTGCTAGGTTGGCTAGAACTTAACTAAATAAATCATTATAATGTAGTGCCGAAACGATACTCACTACTTGAAAGTAAATCGTATGTCCTTACTGTTGGCGTCGACAATGGCGATTCTATCATGGGTCATTTCCATACTCGGTCTATTTAGTTCGTTTGTATCACGCTTCCAATAAACTTATTTCAGGTTATATTATGCCTTCTTAATAAATAGGTTTACTTCGTAAGAGACTTGCATTTACTCATTACCTTCCTTTTAGTTTTATTTAATAGCACTTAGTATTAATCCATTACCAAGAAATCTTGTTGTTACGTACTTATGTCGTTGTCTATCTAGTATTCTTTCATACTATCATTCTTTACCGACAGTTCCACCTCCAAACATTTTACTTGATGTTCTTTACCTCTTCTTTCCTGCTCTATTCTAAACCTGGAACTTTTGTGGTCTATATCTTTGTCTCTTTATCTGAAGGATATCATCTTTTACATGTCTTTAGTCATGTCTAACATGGTTCTTTTGTATTCCCATCATTGCATGACCAATACTTTCTCTCTCCATCATTTCATCTAGGTAACTTTTTTTCTAAATTTTTTACTTAGAGCTATTTTCCCATTCTATTATGCTTTTGTACTAAATCTAAAGGTTTCATGTTTTGGTATCCTTCCACTATGCATTCACTTTTTTCTGGGAGTATCTTGAGGTAAACATCGAGGTCCATCTTTGCCGCTGTTGTCTAACAAGGGTTGGGATGGTGGGGATTAGTCCTAAATCCTTTTCGATCGTGGTGATCTCACTAGCTACCCACGCTGCTCATCTATAGCCTTGGACTCCCATGTTTACATATCTAGTGTTGGCTCTCACTAAGGTACTTCTACTAAGTACTATTTGAATCACCTCTTTCAACTTTACTCCTGATTTATTTTTGACTATTGGTTATACTGTCCTTTACTGAGAATCTCTTTAGAGCTCATGCTCTCTCAAAATCCTACCATGCTCTCTTGTTACTTTTCCTTTTGAAATTTGCTATGTTACTTAAATTTCCTGCTTATCTCAGTCTCTTAAACCTTTTAATTCGTTACTACTGTGGAAGCTCAATATTCCTCAACAGGTTAGGATGCAAACACTAATACTTTTGGTTTGAAAATTGATCTCTTACTAACCCTTTCTCTCTAGTATAGTGGGAAAAACTCTTTATAAATCGTAGACCTTACTTCTAAGAGTTGTTATATGTATTTCTTACTCTGGTTTCTTAATCCTTTAAGCCTTTACTTCCTGGAAACCTTTTAGTTCTTTGATAGGACAGATTATCATTTCCAGGGTTGACCAAACTTATTTTATATTCAAAAATTTTCATCTCTTATAAAATATTACTACCTTATAACTCGTATCTAAATTCTCTCGAATCCTTTAGTCCGAAAATCTTGCTCGCTCATGATTTTCCTATCTCATAAGTTTCCTCATTTACTTGTTCACATCCTTACTAGGTCCTAACTTGATGGGTGACTGCATGAATTCCATAGAAATATGTTCTGAGGCCTCTATCCATGTTACTACCTTCGACCTAGTTTATTTATACTACTATACGTGTTGAACTCTCTTTTCACTTTCTATATCCTTCTTATTGTTTCCATATCACATCTCTTAGTTTTAAGTCGTGTTACCGAGGATAGTGGTGGTTCATTCTTCTAGACTACTTCTTATATTTTGCTCTCTGTTATTGCTATAGGCTACAGTTTTGCCATCTAATCTTACTGTCCACACTGGTTCTTTTCATTAAATCCTGAGTGTCATTTTTCCTTACATCATTCATTTAATTGGCGTATGAGCTTGGGTTTGGGTAGCTATAACTTATACATCATTTGTGGCATCTTGTGTCTATTGGAAAATCTTGTCAAATTTTGATTTATTGCTTCTTTTATCTTCCTGACTATTCTTTACTATTTGAGGAACTTACTATTTGTGCGAGGTACTCTAGGGTTATTGGATCAGCTTGAAATAATTTTCTAAAGAGGAACGGAATATTACTTAGAGCGAAGAAACCTTACTTAGATCTACTCATCATTTTTCTCTTACTCTGGCTTACTGTATTCTCTTTTACTATTTTAAGTTCTGGTGTTTTCTTTATCATCTATTTTTGTATCTCTACCTCTTACTGCCTCTGGTTACTTGAACATTTATGTATCATTCCTTACTTTCCTTACATTTTTATCTTCCCACTCCTTTACATGAATATTCTCAAAACCTTACTATATATTCTTATAACTTGTCTTAAATTCGTGTTATTAAATGAAGATGACTACAGAAGGATTCTCTGCTAGAACATGGATTACAATGACTTTATTAGGATGAAAATTCAGATAGCTTTAGGAATTCTTACTAACCTTTCTATAGGACTTGAGGACGTGCTCGAGGATTCTATACTGGAGTGGTAGTGCCTCGCATACTAGTATCCCGGGCATACTACATATACAAGACCCCATCACTCTACATATTGCAGTCACTGACTCCCTAGACCATGCTCTGATACCATCTTTGTAACTTCTTTCTCCAGAAGATGCTATCGGCGGGGAATAAGCCATAGTATCCCCATGAGCCTCTGACTCATCGACTATATACATTACTACTAAATCTTTTCAAATATAAACTCATACATAAGGGCCTTTGCTCGATTCAATAACATGAAATGAAACTTAAACTCATAATTGTGTACTCATTATTACCCCTCTATATAACTCTGTTCTTGAACAAATTAAATACATCACAAAGACTTATACAATACTAGTATATGCATGCAACTTTACTTAGACTCTGACTACGCTGGACTTTTGTACACAACCTAGTGGACTCAACACCCTAGTGACTGCTATCAGTATCCATCCTCCCGAGCTCGTCCTCCGAGTAAACCTGCAAAACAAAACACTAGGAGTGGGGAAAATTAGATCGTTTGAACGACCTAGTGAGTGGACAATTTTAAAATGGAAAAACTAAAATACTTATGAAATCCATTGCTTTGAAACTGAAACAAGAAAACTGTCTCCTCTAAAAACTCTTTCAAGTCTCTTTTTGTGAAATTTTCAAAAAAAAAAAAACTTTCTTTCTGTAAAGCTCTAAATTTCTTATAAAATTGTTTCTTGTGAAATTCTAAAACCATTATTCTGAAAAATCATGTCTCTGAAAATCTGTCTCTGAAAAACCCATTTATGAAGATCTACTGTAAACCTGACACATGGGGGCGTTACGTATCGTCGTCCCCTATATGCATAAACTAGTGGTCTTGGGGTGTTACGTATTGTCGTCCCCCAAGCCACTAAACTGGAGCTAGGTGTGTAAATCCATGATATTGGGGCGTTACGTATCGTCGTCCCCCAATATATGCCACTATCATATCCCTGAATCTGGGGTCTAGGGGAGTTACATATCATCGTCCCCTAGCTCTAAAATCTGGTGGCCTTAGGGCGTTACGTATCATCGTCACCCAAGCCACAAATCTGGAGTCGGGGTGCGGATATATTCTACCCTCCAGACTCTGAATCTGGGATCTATGGGCATCTGTCATCCTAGTCCTGAACTGCGTGTGCACATGATATTTGTATCCATCAATTTCATATCTGAGTCAAGTTACCGACTAATGTGGGTTTTCCCTCATGCCTCAAAAATCATAAAACTCATACTTTGAAATCAATCTTTCTAAAACATTATCATAAGACAATTGAAATCAAACTTTAGCTAACGTCCTATGTGCTTTAAAAGTAAGTCTCACATCAAAAATATTTAAATAAGATCAGTTTGAGAAATAGGTCCACTCACATATTAACAACTATTGCCAATGATTTTGGTTGCGACTGCAGATATAAAGATTTCTTTGGAAAACCAATCTATCATGTAATCATGTATGGTTAGTATTTTAAACTAAGAAGCCAATATGATCATGGATGGGGTGAATTCATATGTGTGTCATATGCGGAACCTTTAGGGTTCCCTCTAACTTCCTAAGATGAATATGAAAGGAGATGGAACTTACTTCTGTCACGCATCCCGACGCCAAGCTTGGCGCGTCACGACGCACATGCGAGCAACCTCAGGCAGAGAGCATTTTCTGTTCCCTGTCGTGACTCGCTACTTGAACGTCGTGATGCCCTCAGTTATAGGTCCAAAATAGAGAGCATTCGTATGCTCAGCGTCTCGACGCTAGCCCAATTTCAGACCAAATACTAATTCCCTATGGTCACTGCCCAAGGCTATTCCAACACTCCCACACTATAACCTTCATATAAGCACTTCTCTAATTAAAATATGTCTAGAATACCATCCATCACCAAGTATAATTTCCCAACACTTCCATATAAAATTGAACAAAGGCTCTAACCTTTACATCCATTGAGTTTTCAACTCCCAAATACATTAAACTCATGTTATATCTGTTGGGTTTTCTAGGTCAAACCAAGATCAAATTAAGCAATGAAATGTGCAAATACAATAAAGTAAAGTAGCGGAAATACTCACTTTGATCGGCTTTGCGATGCGTTGAACACAAAAATTTTCCTTCATGGATGATTTGGCCAAGCCCCTTTGTTGTGCTCCAAGCTCCTCTTTGAATGTTGAATCAATGCTCCAAGCTTTGATCTTTGATTCCAAGCTCATAAATGGGTTTCCCTATCACCTTTGAATGACACTTTGGATGTGCTAGCACCATGAAAAATTTACAACAAATCTTCCATTTACTCCTTTTAACTCTTGGCCAATGAGAGAATTTTGAGAGAAAAATGGCACCATTGCCATGAGGGAGAGGGAGAGAAGATAAAGTTGTGTTGTGTTGTGTTGATTTCAAAAATCAAAATACCATTTACCAATTTCCAAAATTGGTACAAGTCATAATCACATCAAACTTTAATAATGCTTGTGTGTAAAACAAGCAACCATCAAATCTCATCTACTTCTATCAATATAAAGTTGATAAAGTTGACTAGGTGATGTGACATGTGGGCCCCACTTGATTCAAAATCTGAGTGGACCCACAACACATCCCGGGCTCGGGTTCGCTAATTCCGAATTAACAAATTTTTCGTTGCGACGTAATTAAATCAAATTTAATTAAATAATTATGCCTAGCATTATTACTATTCACGTCGCTAGCGAATTAATTCTAAACTAACTCGTTCGCCCGAATTAAAATCTAATTTTAATTCTGCGTCGAAATCTAATTTCGTTTAATATATCGAATATATTATTTTATCGATTAATTCCAAATTAATCATTCTCTCTCTTTTAAATAGAATTTTATCCCAAATAAAATCTCCGTAATCAATCCTAGATTAATTTTCTCTCTCTAATAATTAATCCCAAATTAATTATGTCCGAGTCATACGTCATCGGTGAATCTTTGGGAAGCGACCCATGAGATCCCTGGATATGTTGGCAGTAAATCCGGTCGTCGGACTATCCGAACACGTATGTACCTAGTACTATGTTTTTACTGATTTACGAGACATGGTTGGCTTCTAGCAAAGCACCGTGCCTACCCAATTCTCCATAAATATTCTTAAAAGAATATGTAATCTATATCAGGCGTAGTATACGTAGTATTGCGTATTTCGATCCAGTATCAGATGTCACATGCAAGGCTTGGGGCTGGAATTGTGTCTGCCCCGTACGAAGCATATATCGGATCTCTGGTAACTAGTCTCTATAATCAGATAAACATGACCTAGTCATATTATCCCGATAGCTGCAGCATAAAAGAGTACTAGTTCCGTATCTTGCGTGACCATCATCTCCATATGACTGAAGTGATAATTCCATCTTGACATCACACCCAATACACTACGATTCTCAATATACCCAGAAGAGGCGTACACAGAACCTGTTAAAGCCATGGACGACCAAAACCAAAGTATATTGATTGTCGCAAGTATTAGCGATGCAAGTCTCAGGTTAAGACCAAATACACCTACCCTGATTCGGACTTCCATAGACACATAGTCATACTACCAATGGAATTTCGAGGGGTCTATCCAGAGCGAAGCTGTTTCCGTACCATCGGTAAACACAACCTCCTATCACATTTGCATAAGTATCCAATACTTAAATATATGAGAACTATGCCGTTATACTCCCACAACGCGCACAAGTGCAATACTAGTCTATTCCGCATTATCGATGTCTAATCTCGATAATACTACGACTAGGGATATTTTAATGATTAAACCTTAGTGGATTAATAATGTCTCATATCATATTAATCCGGAACTAATCATATGGACTTTTATCATTTATATATCCCGGTAATCCAATTACAAATGATAAAAGCGCAATCTCCTTTGTCACATAGTTAATTTGTAAAACAGCACCATGTTCTGTACAAATAGTGATGCTATGGGTCATAATTGTCCAACAATATCATCTTCTAGTGCATGAACCTCAATAAAACATCAAAAACACTTCTCCCACAAGCTAAGAAATCTGGCCCTCACATGCATTTTACATCTTGACCTTATTCCAACCACACTTAGGCACAATTCATTCTAAACAACTTCATAAACATACATTAAGGCTAAAATTCTTGCCCAACCTTCTCAAACAATAAAGCCCCAATTCATAGGGTTTCTAAGTATGAAAATGTAAGTGATCTTAAATAAGAAAAAGAAATAAAAAGAAGAAGCTTACTTGAATACTTATGAACTTGATCATCAACACCCTTTCTCCAAAATTTCCATGAGAATCAAGAAAATTTGAGAGCTTTATTCTCTATCATGGTGATAAGTAGTAAATATATCAATATTTACCACCCCTTTAACTTAATATTTTGTATGGTTTCTTGATTCTTGTGAATGTTTTGATGTATTTTTGGTTCTTTTGTAGATAAATATGATATCGGAACTTAATGGAATCAACTCGGGATAAAAATGACAAAAGATGGAACAAAAAGGGCAAAATTGGAAAATTACCTCTTGCGTTGTGACACACAACTTCACTACGTCGCGACGCTGTCACAATCAGCACCGAAAGATGGCCTGCCGACATGCATCGTATAGTATACAATGCATCGCGAATCAGACCCTTTGGTGTCGCAAAGCTAAACATTTTGCATGACACGTATAACCAGCTAGCAGCGTCACGACGCGTAGAGCTTTACCGTCGCGACGCCGGGATGAATTTTTTTCCTATAAATTACAAGCTTCATTTGAAGGAATTTTTCATGCTTTCTTCTATGGATTCTCTGAAAAACTTAGAAGATAGTATATTGTGTGTTTATTTTAAGCTTTCTTGTATTTTTTTTATTTCAGTAATAAAATTATGTGTGTTTTTATTCAAAGCATGAGTAGGTAACTTCTTATTGCTTGGGTAAAGGGTGAAGCTTTTAATATGAAAATGTTGATGTAATAACCGGAGGTCTCTACTACTGTTGACTCATTGACTGTAGTATTGTTACATCGCGGGATGTAGGACACAGAAATCGGTGATGCTGTTCTAGGCTCGCGGCCTAGTCGGGAGTATAGAGTAGCCCACGGGGGAACTAAACCGGAGAAATAACATGGAGTCGCCACCCGGTGTGAACCGAAAAAAATGATTTAAGGCCGCACTCACCCCTCGCAAGGGAAGACCTCAAACCGTTGGGTTCGGAATGGTCCCTTACTTATGCCACTTGTAATGAACAGATTTGTGCAATAATTTAACCAAGTCTATGCAACATGTATTCCCAAGTGTATTCTAGATCTAGTCGCATTCATAAAAATAAATCATATATCTAAGTTTGCATGCTTTAAAGGTAAGTCATCATAACGGCAAACACACGATAACACACAATAATCTCATGAGCACATTAAATCATCAAACACAACAAGATAAATACCAACCTAAACATAAACGTAAATTAAATTCCTAATGCGAAAGCAAATAACTAAATTATGCATAAAGAAATAGCATACTAACGACTAAATGATGCTTAAAAATAAATAACATACTAACGACTAAATCATGCTTAACACAAGGTTGGAAACGAAATATGTGTGTCTCTCGAGTGGTACGTGGAGTTGTTTCCCAAGTACATACCGCACTACCGTCCATTCGGATTCGGCTACGGAATTTACGTTTGGGTTTCCATCCGATATACCGCAAGAGATAACACATATTCCATTCATCCGAAAGTCATATCATGCACCAACCCACAATACTCATGCGAAGTAAAATAAGAAAAAAAATAAAAAATAAAGGAGAATAAATAAAAAGGGTGCCCTCAGGTCTAACCTCTTAAGTTGTATCTCAGAAGTGCGCTACGCGGTTGTCGGAAGGGTTGATGCTCCGCAACTCCTCTGATTCACTGGTTCAACATTTTCCTTCGCTGTTTCACTGTTTGGGCTGCTATTTTACTCTATTTCATGGCTGTTTCTGGTCACGGTTTTGGCTTACTATTTTGCGGTAATGCGGGTGTGTTGGGGCTGCGGTTTGTGCGGTCTTCATGGTGGTCATGGGCTGTGTTTTCAATGCAGTTTTCGGTGGTCAGGGGCTGTGTTTTTAGAGGCTATTTTCGGTGGTCAAGGGCTGATTTTCAGAGGTAGTTTCGGTGGTCATGGGTAATTTTCAGAGGTAGTTTCGGGGCTTTTTGGGTGCGTGGAAGGAAGCAGCTTGTAGAGTGAAAGGGGCTGGTTGCAATGAGGGTTGATGACATGAATTGGGGCTTATGCGTGAGTTGGCTGATGACGTGAATTGGTGGCAGAGTGTGGGCGTGAAGGAGGGCTTGTGAGCTGTGTTGAAGGAGGGAAATTGGGCGTGGATTGAAGGCAGGCTGGATGAGTGATGGCTTAGGCGTGAAGCTTGGTTTTTTTCTTTATGTTTTTGTGAGAATGAGCTAGGGGTTTCAAGGTTGGGTTTAGGCTTCTTTTTATAGGCAAAGGTTGGGGTTTACCTTGTGCGAATAGGGAAAGGATTTATGTAATTATGGGGATATCTTTTAATTAGTGTGTGATAAGGAAAAGATCTCTTTAATTAGGGATGTGATTTGATTTGATTTGATTGAATTGGGAAGGTGTTTGATGAGATTTGATTTGTATCTTTTAATTAGGGAAGGTGATTTGTCTTGATTTTAGCATGTGTTTAATGTGTGATTTTGTTTATTTTGGAAGGTGATGGGCGTGGGGTTTGGTCTCTTGGGCGTGTATTGGGTTTTTTTTGGTGGGCTTGGTGTGTGGTTTGGTGGTGTGTGGGCTTGGTGTGTGACTTGCGGGGGTTTGGGCTAAGGATGTGTTTTAAAATAGAGGTCCAACAAGCAATCCCAAAGCTAGGGAAGCGAATTAAATCCAACAAGGTGTCAATTTTTGACTTTTCCCTTCCGACGTCCGTTTCCCGCGACTTCCACAACTTAAAGAGGTAGTGTCTCCATGTGAGACTCATCATCGGGACTTATATGCAAAAATGTAGTGCCTACACGGGATGAGAGTTACGTAACATAAATTTATGTCCGAGCATACATATTTTCGTAGAACGACTTTATGGATAAATAGTAAATTCTTTGAAACTTCGATGCGGGATTCTATGATATTCCATTACGAACAGCCCATTGTATTTGGACCGTAATGTTCTCATATGAACTCCAATTTTGATGCATTTTATATCATCGGAAAGCTGAGATCGAGACCTACAACTTTAGCATAAATATTTTTCCAAATTCGAAACATAATCAAGTCAAAAATCAGACCCAAAATTTTGGATGAATAGTAAATCTGGACCCATCTAGAAATTTCCATAATTCTCTCTAAATTTTTAAATTTTTCAAACTAAAATATTGTAAAATTTGTTAAATGGGTCCCCACTATATAAATTAGGATACTATTTGCAAAAACCAAATTTTGGGGAAGAAATAATAAGAAGAAACGAATGGGAGAGAAGAAGGAAGAAGTAAGAAGAGAGAGAAGAAGAAGAAGAAGAAGAAAATGAGAGATAGCATAAATCAAAACTCCATAAGATAAGAAGGATCTTGATAATCATTGGGAGCTTGAAGAATGGAAGAAATTCAAGAGAAAAAGGTAAGAAATCCATGATCCATAATGAGAAATTTCAAGTTTTGAAGAGTTAATACTTATATTATGTTGAGAGCTTGGTTATGATGATGGTAGTATGATTTTTGGCATTAAGAAAATAGGAATGCTGATAAATCCCAATTTGTGGACCTTTGGGTATAACTTTGGGAAGTGTATAAGATAGATTAAAAGTTGAGTTGTTGATGAAATTGGTGGTTTAGTAGATGTGAAATTGGGTGTTATATGATGTATTATGTATTGGTTTTTAGTGTGGATATGTTAATAAGAAGAAAATGAAGGCACGCTTCTGGACGCCGTGTGTCGCGACGCGCAGGTTTATGTCGCGACACGTGGCAAAGAATTTCCCAAAATCAATTTTAAACCACCCCAATTCCACCCTAGCGTGTTAGAGACCACCCTTAGGGTCTCGTATCAATTCGTATACATATCTTACATCAAAATATAGTCATGATAATCCTCGTATGTAATACATATTGATGTATCATTAAGCTTAGTTAAGTATCGAGGTTTATTTTACTACGTATATGCTAATAAAGTTCTCGATCCTAGGTTATCCACAGGAATCGCAATTCTCTCTGATAAAGGATCTAGTACCAGCCAGAGTCCAAAACAGTGAGTGGACCTCTTTCCTCAGAACTGAATTTATTTAACAGTTTTTGAATCCACACTTACTTTTTAAAAGCATATAGGGCGTTAGACCGAATTTTATTACAAAGGTTTTTTTATGTTGATTCAGAAAGATTTATTTTTCTGCACGAGTTTTCAGTATAAATGTATTCAAAAATGAGATTTGTGTTTTCGGGGCATGAGGAAAAAACCCACCCCAGTATGTAACTTGATACATATTGGAATTGATAGACATAGAACATGTGCACATATATGGGACTGGAGGGACGGTGATTTGTAACATCCCCAGATCCTAGTTCAGGGCTAGGGGACGGTGATACGTAACACCCCAAGACTACCCATTTCAGGGACAGAAGTGGCATGCTTTGGGGGGACGACGATACGTAATGCTCCTAAGTCATGGTTTTGCATTCCTGGCTCCAAATAGGCGTATGGGGGGACGGTAATACGTAACACCCCCATGCGTCAAGTTTTTCAGATACAGACCCATTTTCAGATTCCAGATTTTCAGTATACAGCTTTCATAAATCAGATTTTAGAAATAGTTTTTAGAAACCAGAACTTCTAAAAGCAGTTTTCAGAAAGATGAGTTTTATAAAAGAGATTTTCAGACACAGTATTATAAAAGAGTTTTCATATAAAGATTTCTTCTAATACCTGGGTTTTAGAACTAAATATTTTGATATTAGTATTTTGGTTTTTTTTCCACTCACTTACATTGTACGATGATCTAACACCCACTCCCAGTTTTCTATGGTTGCAGGTATTCTCGGAGGACGAGCTCGGGAGGACAGATACCGATGCGGTCACTAGGGTTGGATTTCACTAGTACGAGTTAGAGTTTGAGTGAGAGTCAAGTCAGGGATCATGTATTAGTCTTGATTAATGTGAAAGTCATTGTAAGCAAATATTATTATGTTTACAGTTATGATTATTGAGTTTGTATTTCATGTTGATGAGTTGTGGGCATTGGTTCCTTACTTAAAATCTTGATTGAAAAATAAGTAATAGTGTGGTGTGGTGTAAAGTTTGAGAGACAGAGGCTTAGGGGAATAGTATGACCTATTCCCTGTCGGTAACATCTCTCGGATTGGGGATGTTACAAAGATGGTATCAGAGCATGGTCTGGGGAGTCAATGACTACAGTGGGAAGAGTGTTGGGGTCTTATATAAGCAGTATGTCCGTGATACCGTATACGAGGCACTACCTCTCCAGTATCTGATCCTCGAGTACGTCCTCAAGATCCATGGACAGGTTAGTAAGCTTTCCCAAACCATTCAAATAAGTATTCCTCACGAGAACAACTATATTTTAGATTCAATTTGAGAATTCATCTATAGTTAATCTGACCCATTACCAGAAGTATAAACGAGCTATGAAATCAGACAGCAAGATCTTAAGAAAAGTTACCAAGGGGTGAGAAAGAAAAGTTATAAGAAAGTAAGAAAGAATTTTTGACAATTAGATACAAAGGAAGATAAAGAGACAGAAAGAGATAGTAAGTTCCAAAAGTAACCACCTAAGGAAATAGAAAGAGAGAGAGAAAGCTAGAAAGAAAAAGCAAGGTATGGACGATCAAAGAAATCAAATGTAGTAAAGAGATAGAAGCATAGAATGAGATAAGATAGAAAACACAAGAACTTAGAATAGTGAAGAAGAATATAGCAAGTCCGAACAAGAGAAAAATATCGAATAGACCTGAGTAAAGTTTTTTTTCCCTCAAATGAGATTCTTTTCTTCCTCAGAAACTCTTCTAAGTTGATCCAATAACCCTCGAGTACTTCATATAGATAACGAGTTCCTCGAATAACCAATAAGAGCCATAAGGTAGAAGAAGCAAGGAATCAGGATATTCGTGAAGGCTTCCGATAGATTTGAGATGCCATAGAGATTAAAAGATTTTAGATTTCCCGAACTCATGGCCATAGGCAAATAAGATGGAGGACGGCAGAAACAACGATTATTTTCCCTAGTCAAGGAATCTAATAAATAAGACCCTAACCTACCCAGATTCTCACCCCCGTAATGTCAGTTAAGGAAGCTGTCCGATGGAGGCTAGCTCATACCTACCCTACATGAGTAATAGACTCTACCAGGACATAGAGTACCAGAATAAGGATATAGAAACCCATCTAAGATCTAAAGAAAATAATCGATGAGATATAAACTAGTTCTTACCAACATAGATATAGGCGACCGTAAGAAAACCCAACTGGAGTCCATCTTAAGAAATGAAAAGACCATGGAAGGTAGATAACCAAGAAAAGAATTCACGAAGTCTCAGAAGGTATGAAGAAGAGAACCTAGAATAACTCAAAGATTTAGACACGCCAGCATAAGGTTCGCAAGACTAGTAGGAGTCCATAAGATAGACCAAATACCGTAGAATCCACAGATAAGCCCAAGTCAGTAGTAATCTGTAGAAGAATATAAGAATAGACCTATGAAGTTGGAGATATTTAGGAAGTAGCAAGAGTACCAGTATGAACAACAGAATAGAGTGACCAAATCGAGGTTTATAGCAAAAATAGGTAGTAAAGATCTAAGGAGCAGACAGAAGAATGAACCACCGTTAGCCTCAGTAGCAAGCCGTAGAGCAAAGAATATGATGTGTAAATGGTAAGCGGAACGCGAGAGGTAATAAGGAAATTCAGTGCATTTAGGCACGAAGATAACATAACGAGAAGATAGTAGTGTATAGAATTGATGGTAGTTGTGGGACCCCGAGACATTGAGTAATCGACCAATTTCTTGCAGGATGAATAAGGATTTTTTTCTTCTGAAAACCTTGATTCGAATAAGCATATAAACATCAAACCAAACACGTGAGCATGCATCCATTTTCAATTTAGAGACCAATAAAGAAAAGAGCCAATAAGGGAGAGCAATTGATAGACTAGATGAATTACGAGATGATTAGACGATTAAATCAGTAAGTTCAATGATTCATAAATAAAGAGTATGAGATTGAATAGTTTGAAATTATGATAAGTTGAACTAGATCAAAAAGCCATTGTTCAGATAAGGAACCCATAAAGAAGTAAAAACTTAGAAGTATCAAGAGAGCAGGGAGAACAATTTTCAGAAATATAGTGAACAATTTGTAAAGAATTTGATGGTAGTACGAGAAAAGACTAGGTAAATAGTAGAACCTGAACTAAAGATTCTGAAAAAGATTTCCTAAGTAATTGAAGTTGATAGAATATTCAGAAAGTAAGGAGGAAGAAGTTTAAGGAACCTTTGTAGCATAGCTAGTTTCTTAATGAAGAATAGCAAATAGAGTATAGCAGTATTCAGAGGAAGAAAATAACGAAGTCTGAGGGTTAATCGACAGAAACGATACAGGAATGATTACAGAGGCAGTATGGGAAAGTTGATATAGAGCATGACTCTATGGTGATTTTTTGGAAAAGGTGGAGTGACTGATTGCTGAAAAAGATCTGGAGTTAGGATTGGAGAAGGCAAGCCAAACAAGTTTTAGCAGTAGTACCTTTGTATAGGAAATGACACCAGACATGTATACACGAGAGTCCCAGGCGAAGGATATGTACCACCAGATCACCATGAACTGAAAAGCCTCAAGATAAGTTTCTGCCCTCCCCACCCTCGTTAAACAGTAACAAAGAAATTAGGCTTCAAAGTTCATCTTAAGATGTTCATAGAATCAATGGAATGCGTAGTTGAAATAGATTGGCACATAAAACCTTTAGATAGAGTACAGGAACATGATAAAGGAAGAAATAGTTCTAAGAAAGAGATTTAGAAGAAAAGTTATCTAGATGAACAATGAAGAGAGAAAGTACCAGTTAAACGGTGATAAGGATGTAAAAGAACAGTGTTAAACATGGTTGGAAAAATATGAGAGATGACATCCTTCGAATAAGGAAACAGAGACATAGACCAGACAAGTCCCAGGATTAGAACAGAGCAAGGGAAGAGATAAAAAGATTTAGAAGAAAGATATTTTATAAGAGATAATTAAGAAAGGAAGTCCTAGGCAAACAATTATGGAAGACAAAAGAGATAGTTATAGACATAATCAAAGAATTGTAGAAGTTGCTACCCCTGCAAATAAAAAAAGACAGAAGCATAGATCGCAAGAGTTTACTTAAAGGACAAAGCCGAATAAGAGGCAAAGACGTCAGGAGAAAGGCTGGTAATAATTCAGATACCAGACAAACAATAACAAAGGTGTATGATGATAAGACAAATTTACAATAGTACTAAGAAATAGTAAGTTTTCAGGAACTAAAATAAGACTGAAATTTATGATATTATAATAACCGTACTTGTACCAGCATAGGAGCCAAAAATGCAGAAAAGTACACAATTCTAGCATAAAATACACAAAATTAGATTTACGAGGAGTATTACCAGAGGAACTACCTTGAAGAAATGAGCTAAGTATGGGAGCCGTTGGAGGACAATAAGAGTATTTGAAAAGGATATGTATAAATCGTGAAGACCAAAACCCAGAGATAGTCATAAATATGAAAACTCGATGGAGGAAATTGATTAAGAACAGAAGGTTTAGCAAGACAGAAAATTGAGAAGGTCAAATAGTTGGTTGAGCTCAGATGATAACTGTTAAGATAAGGTATATGCACAAGCTAAGGGAAAGTGAAGGTTATGAGTGAGAACATGAAGAATTATGGGAACATTTTATACATGGAAAGTAGCAGAAGTTACTAAGAGTATTTTAAAGTTAGTTTCTTATAGCAAGAACTACTAAATGGATGGTGAAGTCAGAATAGAATGAAGATGAGTAAGAAGACAGATTATAAATATGGCACAATTTTGGAGATAAAAAGCTCTTGAAGATAGATAGAGATAAAGAATGTTGAATATAATCAGAAGTGTTAAAAATAAAGATTTGCGATACATAAGAGATAGGGGTAGTATGATGACATATTCAGAGTAATAAACAGAGGAAGCATATGGATAGCTAGAAACACGGATATCTTGGCATCAACCAGGATAAGTCTACGAGTTAAGCCCCAAGAAGGATTCAAGGACAAATCATATTTAAGAGGGGAGAATTTGTAATGACCGGAGGTCTCTACTACTGTTGACTCCTTGACTGTAGTACTGTTACATCCCGGGACGAGTGTTATGTAACATAAATTTATTTCTGAGCATACATATATTCGTAGAATGACTTTATGGATAAACAGTAAATTCTTTGAAACTTCAATGCGGGATTCTATGATGTCCCATTACGGACAGCCCATAGTACTTGGGCCGTAACTTTCTCATATGAACTCCAATTTAATTAATTCTATATCATCAGAAATCTCCTTTAGATGGACTTTGAGAAGCAAAACAGAATCCTAACAAACCAGATCACGTAGCGATGCTGAAGAGCCTTGCGTCGTGATGAGCAAGAGGAAAATGAAGGCATGCTTCTGGACGCTATGTGTCGTGACGCGCAAGGGTTTGTGTCACGACGCGTGGCACAGAATTTCCCAAAATCAGTTTTAAACCACTCCAGTTCCACCCTAGCATGTTAGAGACCACCCTTAGGGTCTCGTATTAGTTCGTATATATATCTTACATCAAAATATGAGGGTGCAAGACCAAGAAGTAACGTTCAATGTGTTTAAAGTCATGAAATTTCCAAATGACGAAGGAGAGGATGAATGCCTTAGACTTGACATAATAGATAATGTTATCCAGAACACATATGCAATGTAATCTTTCACTGAAAACTTGACGCATGCATCACCAATATGTCTAATAAAGAATTAGATGAGGATATTCTGGAATGTATAAACTATCTTGATGGAGCCCCTCGCTGCAGACCGACACCGCATGTAGAAATGTTGGAACTACCAACAAAATGATGAGTCAAGCCCTCGATAGAAGAACCACCACTGATGGAATTAAAGCCACTTCCAAGCCACCTCAGGTATACATACTTGGAGGACTCTTCTGCTTTACCTGTTATTATTACATCGTCTCTAACTTGGGTGCAGGAGGATAAATTGCTTAGAGTGCTACGTGAGCACAAGAAAGCTATTGGATGGACTATAACAGACATACGAGGCATCAGTCCATCATTTTGCATGCATAAAATATTGATAAATGATTAATACACAGCTAGAATAGAGCATCAAGGAAGGCTGAATCCAATCATGAAGGAAGTGGTGAAGAAAGAAATCAGCAAGTGGTTGGATGCATGCATTATATACCCACCCAAGAAAGAATGAATGATTGTAGTCACCAATGGGAAGAATGAGCTAATTCTGGCGTGAACAGTGACTGGATGGAGAGTTTGTATGGACTACAAGAAGCTGAATATAGCCACATGGAATGATCATTTCCCACTACCATTCATTGACCAGATGTTAGATAGACTGGCGGACATGATTACTACTGCTTTCTGGATGGCTATTCGGAGTACAATCAAATTGACATCACCCTAGAAGATCAGGAGAAAACTACTTTCACATGCTCGTATGGTACCTTCGCATTCCGTAGGATGCCATTTGGGCTCTATAATGCCCTTGCCACTTTTCAAAGATGCATGATGGCCATCTTTTCAGACATGCTAGAACAAAGCATGGAAGTCTTCATGGATGACTTTTCAGTGTTTGGGGATTCGTTCGATCAATACTTGCAAAATCTGGGAAAAATATTGCAAGGATGTGAAGACATTAATCTGGTACTGAATTGGAAGAAATGGCACTTCATGGTGTAGGAAGGCATTGTATTAGGATGTCGGATCTCTCAGAAAGGAATTGAGGTTGATAAATCAAAGATTGAGACAATAGAGAAACTGCCTCCACCATCATCCGTCAAAGGAATTCGAAGTTTTCTTGGGCACACAAGATTTTATAGAAGATTCATCAAAGATTTCTCCAAAATTGCCAAACCATTATGCAATCTACTGAAGAAATACGTGCCCTTCCATTTCACCAAAGAATGCCACCATGCTTATGAGATCTTGAAAAAAAATGTTGGTCTCTGCTCCCATCATAGTAGCACCAGATTGGGCGCTTCTCTTTGAAGTAATGCCACCATGCTTATGAGATCTTGGGACAGCGTAAGACGAAATTTTTTCATACCATTTATTACGCCAGCAAGACCTTGAACGAGGCACAACTCAACTACACAACAACTGAAAAGAGTTTATGGTAGTAGTAATTGCTTTCGACAAATTTCGTTCTTATTTGTTGGGTCCAAATGTGGTGGTCTACACAGATCATTCAGCCATCAAATACTTGATAGCAAAGAAAGATGACAAGCCCAGATTGATCCGTTGGGTGCTTTTACTATAAGAATTTGATGTGGAGATCCAAGATAGGAAGGGGACAGAAAATCAAGTGGCAGATCACCTATCAATGCTAGAAAGTGGAGGTACAACTGGCAATAAGCTGATAATAAATGAAACATTTCCATATGAACAGCTATTCGCCATCAGGCATCAGGAAGTCTCGTGGTATGTTGACTATGTGAACTACATAGTATCAGGAAAATGGCCACTGGAATGGACACATCAGCAAAGGAATAAATTTTTTAGTAAAGTCAAGCACTATATTTGGGACGAACCATACCTCTTCAAGCGATGTGCTGATTAGTTATTGTGGCTTTGTGTACCACAAGAGAAGGTCAATAGCATCCTTCAGCATTGTCATTCCTCTGCACATGGCGGACACTTCAGCGGAGACAAGACCGCAGCTAAAGTGCTACAATCAGGTTTGTTCTGGCCCACCTTGTTTAAAGATGCTCATATATTTATTCTTCAATGTGATAGGTGCTAGGGGATGTGAAATATCTCGAGAAGGAATGAAGGACCTCTCTAAGCATCCTCAAAGTTGAAATATTTAATGTATGAGGGATTGGCTTCATGAGACCATTTGTTCCATCACATGGAAACATATACATTCTGGTTGTAGTAGACTACGTATCCATGTGGGTAGAAGCAATAGCACTGCCATCAAATGACTCCAAAGTGGTATTATAATTCCTCAAGAGAAATATTTTCACTCGCTTTGGAACACCTCGAGCAATCATCAGCGATGGTGGCACACATTTCTACAATAAGTACTTCGATGAACTCCTAGCCAAATATGGAGTTACTCACAAAGTTACTATTGTGTATCATCCACAAAAGTGGTCAGGTCGAAGTCTCTAATGGAGAAATCAAAAGAATCTCATAGTGATCTGTTGGTTTAACAAGGAAGGATTGGTCCAAAAAATTGGATGATGCATTATGGGACTATAGGACATCTTACAAGACGCCCATTGGAATATCCCCATATCGACTGGTGTTCGGAAAAACATGTCATCTGCCTGTGGAGCTTGAGCATAAAGCATATTGGGCACTGACAAAATTGAATTTTGATCTTCAAGCAGGAGAGGAGAAACGGCTCTTCCAACTAAATGAATTAGAAGAATTTCATCTCCATGCATATGAAAATGCCAAAATATATTAGGAAAAGACCAAGAAATGACATAATCAGAAAGTTGTGCACAGACAACTGGAACCAGGGCAGCAGGTGTTATTATACAACTCAAGGCTAAAACTTTTCCCTAGCAAACTGAAATCACGATGATTAGGTCTATTTGAGATCACTCAAGTGTCACCATATGGAGCAGTTGAACTACGAGACCCCAACTCCAACAACACATTTAAGGTCAACAACCAACGTGTCAAGCACTATTGGGGAGAACCCGTCGAGCGTCAAAAATAAAATCCCACGCAATGTGTGTTAATTTAAGCAATTTGTGTTTCTAATTTTATGTTATTTTGTAGGAAAAGTCACATACATGAACCATCAAGATATGGAAGAAACTCTCGCAAAACTCCACAAATATTTTCCTTCTCTCTCCCAAAATTCTCTGATAAAAATCTACAAAGCACGCATCAAAATAATGAGGTTTCTGATGATCCATGGTATTCCTAGTGATATTCGTTGGGTAATTGAAGCACGAGTTCGTTTGGCAGGTGAGTCATCTGATTCTTTCATTTCATACATGTCTGGTTTAGGGAAAAGCACTTATGCTAAGAAACGAAAAGTTAAACGATTAGGTGTTTATTATAAATGTGCACGTTGGACATGCAACACTTGTTGTCGTTCTTTAGGAATGATGTCTGAAAATCGTGAAAATAAAATTAAATTCATTAGAAATGGCATGAGTAAGGAGTCATTAGATGATATATCATTGACTCTTGAGACGTATCCTAGTGGATATGTTCATCAAGCAATTCGCAATTTACATACACAATTCCAAAAAGAAAGACAATAATATAGTTTAGGGAATCTGACTTTAAAAGACCATGTTTGCCAATTTATAAGAAAATTTGATGGGAAACCTATCCCCGACCCATAGAGGACGTTCAAGCCATTACTGGACGTAAAACCAGAGGAAGATATGATCCACAATCACAACTACTTGTATATATTGCTTTGATTTCCGTTACTTTAAATATTTATTTTGATTTCTTTTATTTTCACCGACAATATCTTATTTTTTTGACTTTCACGATATATTTTACTGTTCATCTAATATTTATCATTTGGCAAGTACTAGTGCATTTATTACTCACCCTTTTTCAGGATCTATAAATTCGTCTCGTTATTTCTCTCTTCGACACATCCAGATAAGAGAAAAAAATAGAATAGAAAAAAATGGAAGTAATTTCAAGAAGATGAGTCATTAATATCTGTGTGTTTTGTGGAACTAGCTCTGGATATAAATCAGAATTTGTTGAGGCTGCAAATGAATTGGGTAGAGTTATGGCAGAAAGAAATATGCACTTAGTATATTGCGGTGGCAATCTTGAATTGATGGCGTATGTTTCAAAGGTCGTACAAGAAGGTGGCAGTCAAGTTTTGGGGATTATTCCAAAACCTTTGGCGGACGGAAACCTCATCGGAAAATCAAACGGAGAAGAATGCATTGTCTCAGGTATGTCTGAAAGACTTTCTGAAAGGATTAATCATGATGATGTTTTTATTGCTTTACGAGGTGGGCTGGGCACGATAGAAGAAATATTCACAGTGGTATCTTGGGCGAACTTGAACATTCACCAGAAACCCATTGGACTATTTAAATGTTGATGGATTTTTCGATTTTCTTTTTGTATTTCTTGAAGATGCCAGAAGAAATGGGTTTATTTCAAAACCAGTAAAAGATATCTTCCTAACTGTAAAAACAACTAATAATTTAATTGACCAACTCTTAGCTTATGAATCAAAAATCGACCTTATTCTTTCCAAATTGAACTAGTCTGGTAACTATCGTGGTAAAAAATACAGAGTAAATCTGGATCTTAATCTGTAGTTTTCTTTTTAGTCGTAAATGCAATTGTCAATTCCACATTAACCAAGTGATGTCTTCTAAACTCTTCTTCTTCTTTTTTAGGTTTGGGGGAGGGGATAACTGACTAGTTTGTTTTTGTTTCGTTGTTTTTATTGTTGTGATTAAGTTTTTATTAAATTATTTTTGCTTTATAGTTATTTTTGTTTTGTTGCTATTTTTTGTGTAAAAAAAAATATTTTTATTTTATTTTATGTTTCTAACTACACACAAACTAACAACAAATTTTTGACTAACCAATTGTAATTGTTGTTTTGAGATAGCTGTGTAAGGAGTTTTCGTTCCTGAGAAGTATCTCAGTTTAATTCGTAACAAGTTATTTTTTTTATTTCTTTTTGAATTATTTAAATTTATGAATTATCCATAATATTGATTAAATTAGATCTTCATATGCCATTTGACAAGTATCATCAACATACACGGTAACATATGAACATGGGTTGTAAGTGAAAATTTTGTAATATTCAGTTCTTTAGTTTATTGGAAGTAGTACCTAAAAAGCAGTGGAATTTGTATTTATAATTAAAATAAATAAATTAATCATGCTTTTACGTAATAACCGGACATCTTGCCTCAGTAAGCAGTGATTATTCGCATCAAACGGTAAAGCCTGAGTTAATAATATGATGATAATAATTGAGTTTTTACTTAGTAACCGGACATCTTGTCTCAGTAAACAGTGATTGTTCACGCGAAACGGTAGAGCTTTTAACATCTGAGATCCGAGCAATTAAGTCTGTAGGGGTGTCTTAACATCTAGTGCCCTAAAGCCAACTAGTTTGGGAGTCATTGGCCCAAAGCTCATTACCAGGATTGAAGATGTAAAAAAATTACACTTATAAATAAATTTACATTGCCAAAAAGGTGTGAATTCTAATATAACTTTAGGACAAAAATATTACTCTTTTTTCAACTACACTTGTGAATATTGTGGGCACAATGAATTTATTAATACCTTGTTAATTGTGTATATGGAGAATGGTAAAAATTATAGGAGAATTTACTTATTTGGTTATTTAGAAAAAAAGAAAACAATTACTAACTTGGATAAGAATTTATTATTATTTTTTTAGTTCTACTACTAACCTGTTTATTTTGTTTCTTTCATTTAGTTTTGTGTGATTGATTGACGTTTGTGGGTATCGTCGATGTAAGACCTCACGAGACTACAACTCATTCACTAGGGACACCTAGGGGTTTAAAGGCTTATTGCATATGCTAAATGCAATCGTGATCCCTACAAAAGTGGCTTAGATTAATTTAATTTTAGTTGTTTATTTCATTTTGTTCATTATATTTTAGCACTATCTTCAAGTCCATCATGTAAGTTTATGGATAATTCAAGTGTGATTCGTGACCCTTATACATGATAGAGTTGATTTTGATATTAACTATGCCTAGATTGAGATTTATTTTCATGGCTTATGCAAGATTTGAGATGGGTTAGAATCTAGGGTTTGGGTTTGTTGATGCCATAAAACCCCTTTATATATTTTGGTGGGAATGGAACATATTTTAGTTTAGTGTTTATGGTGAGCATGGTTAAATGGTGATGATTGATTGCTAAAAGGGTTGGCAATGGTGAGTTGCAGAACGACCTTGAAACCAGGCTAATGTTACGACGTTCAAGGATTTATTGTGCGACGTGACATCAAAAATGATCTCTATGACTTTGCATACGTTTAGTACGCGTCGTGCACAGAATGGGTAGCGTCATGACGCGAGCAACTTTAGAATTAGCGTCACGACGCACGCCATCTTGCATCGCGGTGCAGAGCCAACTTCATGATATGTTTCTAGTTTGTTCCAGAACACGTCTACGATATCAGATAGTATATTAGCCTTCCTTATCAGCATGAATACATGTATTATTACACGCACACATTTAGAATCATGAGTATCATAGAACATTAACCATATTTCGATCGTATGTTTATAGATCCTCCCAGTTCTATGCAAGAAATTCTAGCCAGTTCCACGCGCTAGCATAAGCAGTAGGATTTATTGTCACTATGAGTGAATACTATTGTTTTCTACATGATTTTAAATATTATGTATTTCAAATGTGAAGTTCTAAATTTACATGAACTTGCTTCCAATTTACCAAGATTTTATGATTAATAAGTTTCCAGTATATGTGGTACTCTAGAGTACAACAGTTTATACAAGTTTTCATATACATGATAATTTCAGCTTAACATGGTTTACCCATGTTTTCAAGATATGTTTATGTGTTTTATCATATCATGTAATCATGGTTTACAAATTTATGTTACATGATATCTATAAAAGTAGTATAAATATTTTCAAACCATCAGTAGCGTATCGTTCCCTCATGTATAGCGTCTCTGGTTCGCGCTCAATGGGCCTAATAGTCCTCAGGTGACTCTCTTAGGTACTTTCAAGTTCATGTTCACGATCCTCTACTTACGCGGTGATAGGTCCAGCTGTAGGAGCGAAATGGGATTTATCGCTATGCTTATGATGCCGGCGACCACAAAACTGTTGGGCTCACAGCCCATAGAGAGTACAGATAGCTGACCGGCGTAATCACACACATATAACGTAAGCGCACGTATTGTTCAAGTATTATAAAAGTATCGATCACACGAGGACTTAATACCTAAGCTATTAATTTATGAAGTTAAATGTTTACAAGTATCTAATGGATTGATTGTTTGATTTGAAAGTGATTTTAAATTTAAAACAAGTAAATAAAATTACACAAAAGTTGATTTCGGAAAATTCAATTTTAAAACTATCCAGGGTTGTGAATCCTTCCAAAATCATTTTTAAAGATGAAGTGGTTATCTTACTGTTGTGTAATATATCAGCTTATTAACCTGAAACACGAAATTATGTAAAAGCCTCTTCTGATGGTCAGATACAAATACCCAGTGTAACCCAATTAATCATATTCATATGTCAATTAAGTTATCTGAATTCATTAAGATTAATTTCCAATTATGACTACTCCAGCCCGACAGGTATATTCATATCCTGTAAGGAACTCTATTAAAGGGTTATTTATCATCAAGGAAGATCGTGGGCTATTGAGTCTAAGGTCTTAAAACTAAAATCTATTTTCCAAGTTCATTTTAAGTTTACCGAATCAGTCTCATTAATGGCTAGTTAATAAGAAGCATTAAGACTAAGGCTCAAAAAATAAACCTCTATATTACTCAAACCGTAATTTAACCCCTTATAAACAGGTGATATTGGAATTCATCACAACCCCAAATAACTGACTTAGTTACGACACATAATTAGAGCTGGTAAAAACTTAAATAAAATAAAAGACATAAAGTAAATTGCTGGAAATTAAATACTGAAAAGTAAATTGCTGAAAAGTAAATAAAGTAAAAGTACAATAAAAGAAAATGTTGGGGGTTAGAGGATCCACTTTTATTACTACTATTTTAGATATCTCCCTTAATATAATATATTAACTTTGCGTGATAATTACCAACCAACCATATAGGCGGTATCCTGATTAAGTCAAATTAATAATTAATTACCAACCGACCAACCAGGCGGTATCTATGCTTAGTCAGGTTAAAACCAATTTATAATTAATTACCAACCGACCAATATGGCGGTATCCTCATTAAGTCAAGTTTATTATATTATAATTAAGGGATACTAATCTAAATAGCAATAATAAAAGTTTTACCTTTTACCCCAGCAAGGGGGAGTTACCTCCTCATTGCGTAAAAGTAAATTACGGAAAGTAAAGACTTAAAAGTAAAGAAAAGAAAGTGTGAAAGTGAAATTAATTACTGAAAGCTGTAAATAAACAAGCAAAATACAATCTTCTTAGTTTTCTTAAGAAATTTCAAAGAAGAAAGTATGAATTTACAAATGAAATGGTTTGGTATTTATAGGCAAAATTTTGCCTCCACCAAATCCATTATTAATTTCTATCATGTTTGGTGGGAGTTTGACTATTTTTATTTTTTATTTATTTGTTTGTTTGTTTGCTTTGAAAATAACTTTAATAATTACGCATAACACATTTCGGATATTTCATTAATTTCGGTCATGAAATCTTCAGAATTCGAAATTATTTTGTTCTTCAAAGTTGTAGATCTTTGAGTATTCTTTAATCTGGAACTTAAATCAGCTCAATCCGATATCGGAGTAAAAAGTTATGCCCAAAATACGACAATTGCGTAAAATTAGAATTTCTGAAACTGTACTACGTTAGAACGCCCTTTCAAGTTTCCAATCTCCAAAATTAATATGTCAAGTCCAATTTTTGTCCTTATTTGACCCACATTTCGTCCTAAATGATTACATTGAGTCACAATATTATCTTATCTACAAAATAAACTGAAACACATCAAAACATTCATCAAACCCGAGAAACTAAACAAAATATTAAGTAAAATGGGCGGTAAATATTGATATATTTTCCGCTCATCAATAGCCCACATGGGCTAACCGGAGAATGAAGGAGTCACCTCCAATATATGTAGATACCATATTTTTACATATGGCCGGATGATGATCCAACAAGATTATGATACATTACTATTCTTTCGTTTCATTTTATTCCATTAGTTTACATTACATTCTAAATCATCACATTTCACCAATCCTAACATAACATTATTGTTTTTTTTTTATAAGTCGATTATCTCATTGCTATTGTTTGAAAGTCATATTACAAATTATCTTTATCGGTTGGCACATCCTCCCAGTATCAATAATAATGAATAAAGTGGCGAGTTTGAGTTAGGGTGGAGACTGTTCAGTTTGATTCAACATAATTATGAAAAAAAATTATAATTATAATTATTCAGTTTTTTTTTTTTTTTAAAAAAAAAAAGAGCAATCGTTCAGTTTTTTCTTTTACAAAAATTATATTTATTTTTTAATTGTTGATTCGGGTAAGTTCAATTCGGTTTTTTCAATATTTTTAGCAATAACAATAAAAAATTAAAAAATTAGTAATGTTCATTAATTGTATACATTAACTCTTATAATCATCACAACTATACCAATATAAACATTTTGTGAGATATATTAATCAATTAGATAATTTAAAATGTAGGAAAATAAAAAAGAAACATAACTAAATAAAAAAAATAAAAATATTTCATCAAATTAATTATCACTAAATATCAAACAAATTAATAATGGAACACATATAAAATATAAATAACAAATTATTCAGTTAATTCAGTTTGATTCCATATTTTAGTTAATAACTGAATTAATTCGGTTTGATTTTTTTATTTAAAAAATAAATAATTATTTTTAAAATAAAAAAATCTATTCGATTCGATTTTTTTGAATCTATTCGAATTTTTCAGTTAAAATTTTTTTTATCCACCTCTAATTGGAGTGGTTACTAATTAGTTTCATTAATCATTACAGCCAAAGAGAGTGAATAATTGTTTGCCTAACATTAATAAAATGAAAATTCCCGCCACTAATAACTATTTCAATTTTTTCTCTAATAAAAAAATTTAGCAAATTGTACCTTTATTTAGTTCTCTTGAAAAAAAAAACCAATATCCTAGACAATTTGAAAAATGTGTGCCTACTGGTAACCGGAACTGGAACCGGTCGGTTCCGGTTGGAACCGAAATTTTTTTTTTTTCAAATTTTAATAAATATTTTTTAAAAAATATGAGATAAAAAAATTATTTAAAATTATGAATTTAGATTACATTAAATTACAAATAAAATTCTTAACTACATAAAATTAAAAATAAAATTATTAAATTAAAGAGCTTGAACTTAAATTTTTAAAAACTTAAGTTTCCTACTAATCCTCCAAATGTGAGAGGAATCAAAGCTCACGTAATTCCATTACAATTTTAAGATATTTCCCTATTGAAATTTACAATTATTTACTTGTTGATCAATCATCATTATCAGTTCATGTTGATCTTTCAACTCCCGTTCCACTTGCACTTGCAGATGTATTATCGAACAAGTCTTCAAAGTCATCAGGGGCATCTTCTTGTTGCCTTAGATCAGCTCGGGTCCAATCATCCACACATGTTGTTGCTTCTAAAGTGCTTGGACGTAATAAAGACCGTCTCGCTTCTAATTTATTGCCTCCCATGTTGAAAGCTTGCTCAACTACAACGGTGGAAACATGTGTTGTCAGCAACTCTTTAGCAATAATTAATAATACATTATATATATTTTGATGTTGATTCCGCCAGTCAATGATTTGAAAATTTTTACTCACTAAACTTTCAGTAGGAAACTCGAAATTAGTAGATAAATAATTATCTAATTCCGGATTATTAGTCGTGTTATCCCTATGTTTTTTTTATTTCATTGAAGTAACCAACGATCACATACGCTAAATCTTGTTTGTATTACAGGTTCGCTACTATTAGATTGTCCTACTGATTGCAAGTTATATCTTGTAACATAATCATTAAATAATGCTATTAAATCAAATTTTATTTTAACTATTATTGCTATAATATCAATTTCATCCATTATTTCTAAATATCCATAGTAAACTTGTAATGCACTATTCAAACCTTCTAATTTAAATTTAGGATCAAAAACCTCAGCAATAAGATAAAGTAATGGAATATCTCTAAAATAATTCAATCATTTGTATTTCATAACAACAATAGCTTCAAGCAAAACAATATCATTAGGATTAGAACTTTCAACATGTTCATATAGAGTACCAACAATATTCAAACTTTCAACATGAAATAAATGTGTTGTAGGATAATAAACTCCGCTAAAAACATTTGTAACATCATTAAAAACTTTTAAAATTTCTAAAAAAATTTCACAAATATCCCATTAACTAGGAAAAAATTGTGATATTTTGAACATGTTAAGAAAAAAGCTATATAATGTATCTTTGTATTGGAAAGCTTGAGATAAAAGAAAATAAGTTGAATTCCAACGTGTTGGAACATCTCGTGAAAATTTTATCGCTTTAATACCATTTAATTTACAAAACTTGGCACATTCTCTCCTAACTTGAGAATATGACCAAATACAATTAAATGAATTCTTAATATGATCAATGAAATGTGCTAAACTAGTTAGACCATCTTGAACACATAAATTAAGGACATGACATGTGCATTGAACATGAAAAAATTGACCCCCCAAATTTGGTTGGCATATTTCTGTTAAATCTTTAATTGACGCAGTATTTGCAGATGCATTATCAAAACCAATTTTTAAAATTTTACCTAACAAACCATATTCATAAAAATTTACTTTCATCATTTTATAAATATTTTGTACAGTATGTTGTTCATCAAAAACTCTAAAAGCAATAAGTCATTTTTGCATGTTCCATGATGCATTAATCCAATGACAAGTCACATCCATGTATGAGTGTGTTCGCCAATGGACACTCCAAATATCTGAACAAATAGAAATACGACCTTTAATATATTTAAATGTTTCATTTAAAATAATTTTATCATCTTTATATAATTTAAAAATGTGACGTTTTGTTGTATTTCTAGTCATTCTACAAGCAGCAGGATTTAAAGCATTCTGAACGTAATTAGTAAAATCAACTTTTTCACCAAAACTTAAAGAAAGATGTGTCATACACGTTAATATAGCAAATTCTTCTTCATTTTTAGCATCAGAATATTTAAATAAATCTAAAGAACTCGTACATCTACTAGATGATGCGTATCTGGCTATTTGAGTTTGCGTTGTATCAAGTCTGATTTCAACAACATGATGTCTTTCCAAGTGCTGGTCATATTGCAATATCCATCAGTAAATTTGCAAAAAACCCCACAATGGTTACATACTGCTTTTGTACCTTCATTTTCAGTGTCGATTAAATGAAAATGAATTTTGAAAATATCGGAGGAACGAGACTTAACTTCTCTTCTCCATGAACCGATATTAGGGCCGCTCTCTTGGGTTGACACGTTTGACATTGTGTTCTCATATGAGCTTGCCATTTTTTTGTTAAAGAAAATTTAAAGAATGAGAGATTGTAGATGAGAGAATTGAGAATGAGAAAATGTAGATGAGAGAATTGAGAATGAGAGAATTGTAGAATTGAGAGAATTGAGAATTGGTGTGTTGAATAAATGAAAAATGACCTCTATTTATAGAGTTTTATAATATTTTGTCATACCTAAAATGCTCATAAAACTAGCCGTTATATTAATATTATTAAAGATAATTTAGTAATTTATAATTTTTTTTATACATTGAGCCATCCCAACAGCTAGCCGTTGAACCGCTGGAACCTTTCGATTCCAGCGGTTCGAAATCGGAACCAGTTGGAACCGGAACCTTGGCCAAGACTAAGATTATCCATATAAATAATGACAAATTTTGATTTAGTATCGAGTAGTATTAATTATTTTTTTATAATGTTTTGTCATACCAATTTTAAAGTAATATGTAATTAATATTTAATTATATTTAAATAATTATTTATAATTATCAATTGTAATTTATATCCAAATCTATAATGATGAACAAAAATCCAAAATAATAGTCATCCTAGTTACTGAAAATTTGAAACCAATCAATAATCGAGGTCATTAAAATTAATCAGAAAGAATTAATTATTGGTTTAAAAAAAAAGTCATAGAGGCCCGTCTCAATTCCACAGGACAAAAACAAGAATCACGAAATATGACACGTGGCACTACTCTCAGATTGAAATTACCAATTTGCCATATAAGTATAAATACATAAATAAATGCACCCTTCATTCATCACTGTGTTACACACAGCACAACGCACTTGGCCTACTCACACACAAACCCTAAGCAACTCCCGACAAAAACCCTTCTCTCTATAGATCCGCGTCTCATTTTCCGGCGCCCGTACCATTTGCATGAGCTGTAACGATGGCTTCTGCATGCGTTAACAACAATATCGGCGTGTCGCCGGAGAAGTTCCCGTCGTACGGATGGTTGAGCCCTAGAATCTCGTTCAGTCGCGAAGAAGATTCCTCGGATAAACCGTTTTCGGCTGAGGAACCGTCGGAGGGTTCGGATCCGGTTGATTTCGAGTTCCGACTCGAAGATCCCGTCGCTATGCTCCCCGCCGACGAGCTCTTCTCCGACGGGAAGCTGGTGCCGCTTCATCTCTCGAGTATTAAACCATCAACGGTCGCGATTAAATCACCCGATGAGCCAAGTAAATCTTGTGATGTTTCCAGTTTTGACCCTTACTTGTTCTCACCAAAAGCTCCTAGATGTTCAAGTCGCTGGAAGGAATTATTAGGCTTGAAAAAACTCTATCACAACAGCATCAACTCAAAAACCGAATCTGGCAAAACGACGTCGTCTTCGACGACTCACACAAAATCGACATTAAAGCATTTCCTTAACCGAAACTCCAAATCTTCATCTTCTTCATGTTCCGTCTCTTCTTCATTAGACGGTTCATCTTTGAATTTACCTTTATTGAAGGACTCCGAATGCGAATCTGCCTCTTTATCTTCGTCTCGCTTATCACTTTCTTCCTCATCTTCCGGCCACGAGCACGAGGATCTTCCGAGGCTCTCTCTGGATTCGGAAAACCCGAGCCTAAACCCGAACCCATTTGCGAACCCGCCGAGGATGAGAATAGTGAAGCTGAGAGAGTGTTCGCATAATCAGCCGATTCGAAGAGAATCAGCAGCAGAGCCGAGCAGAACGGTTTCAGTGGACAGTCCAAGGATGAACTCGTCGGGGAAGATAGTGTTTCAAAGCTTGGAGAGAAGTTCTAGCAGTCCCAGTAGCTTCAATGGGGGGCCCAAGTATAAGCATAGAGGCATGGAGAGATCATATTCAGCTAATGTTCGTGTAACTCCGGTTCTTAACGTGCCGGTTTGTTCGCTACGCGGTTCTTCAAAATCCGGTTCAGTTTTTGGATTCGGTCAGTTGTTTTCTTCGCCTCAAAAGAACCCAAATGGAGCAACAACTAGTAGGCAGCAGAGTAACAACATTAGGAACCGGACTGATCGAGTTTGACTGAAAGCGTCAAGAGGGTGGGTAACAAATATTTCAACTTGTTAGTTTTAATTGCTTTTTTTTTTCCACTTAGCTGGAAATTTATGTGTTTTTTTTTTGTCTAATTTTTGAAACTTAGCAAAGCAAATACCAAATGACATTGTTGATGGGCCAATTTGATTTTAGAGATGTATATAACTGTTGATCTTGTTCTTCTGATTGTTGAGGGCTAAAATGATAGTAGATTTTTAGGCCTGGTAGGGTTTGTTGTTTGTTGTTAGTTCTTTTCTTGACCTTTTTTGACCTGAAAGATATGGAATCACTTTTTTAGCTGTTGCTTTTGTGTGGGCCTGCATGTGTAACGTGAGTCTGTGATTGTGAATTTTTTTCTTTTTTACTTTTTTTTTATTATTTTATTTTATTTGATGGAGACGGAGTAACATGTTGAAGCTTATCTCCTCTGTCTCTTTCAGTGCAACTTTTATTAATATTTTATCTTTCATGAGATTTGTTGTTTATTTTCAGGATTACGCCAACGAGTGTCCTTAGGACACCTATTAAGAATTTATTTAAGGAAAATTTTGATATTATTTTAATGGGAATACAAAAAACTATCAAATCATTGATAACTTTTTTTTTTTACCATCAAAATTTTCTTTCAATGGATTTTTAACAGAGAGAGAGATTAGCTACTGCTTATTTTTATTTTTTATTTCGCCCATCAAACTCTTGCCTCTCCATTTATTTTAAAATAGTTTTTTCATCTAAATATGTTCTCTCTTCTGTTTATATATAGCAATTCTCTAATGATTCCTCATTTTATAAAATAAATCTTGTAAAAAAAATAGAAAAAATTTTCAATGTGATTCTTTTTGTCTGAGTAGATATTCGTTATAATAATTATATGTAGCAGGACAAAAAATACGGAGGCCAACACACTAAAAAAAAAAGTTTTGAATGCAATTCTATAAATCTTTTAGTAGATATTCCTGAAAATGATTATATATAATGGTTCCAAAGATGTATCCTTTCATTTATTAAATTAATGATAAGTTAAGGAACACATTGAAAGAACATGACAAAAACATGTATTAATTTTTTTTTTTTTTAAATCATTGAAAACTCCACCACCAAACCATCCCTTTCGAGTTTAAATGAAGCAGATAAAATCCCCGGCTGTCTCAGATTTTTACAAGAAACACACTTCCTAAATTCGAATTCAGGATCGCAAGATGAGATCTTGAGCCTTACATAATCAAATCACGCCCATTGTGAAGATGTATTAAAATTTATATTAGTGTGATCGCCAACTTAATAAATTGAGTCTCTGTTTTTTGAAAGTAGATTTGCATTAAAATACTATATTGGTCAAGAGTGCATGAGGGGCATATAGGCTTACAATTTTTTTTTGGTAACATTGAAAATTTCGCCGCTAAAATACCCGATTTAGATTTAAACGGAGTAGGCAAAATCATGAAAATATATTCCCTGAATTCGAATGCATAACTTAACAATCAAGTTTTAAGTTTTTTCCATCAATTCATACACACTAAGGGAATTGCACAAAATAAATATAAAGTTTTATTCATTATTGATTATCGAGACCTATATATATATAAAATGAGGGTCTCCATGGGCCGTGTCTTCAAAACCTAATTGGAACAGAATCTAATAGAACAAAATAAATATTGAAAATTCAAAAATTTTCTAAGGTTCTGACTCTATACGAAATGATACACAATAAATTAAGACATGTCATAATTATTGTCACTATGGATTGTCAATAATCACCCTTAAGTCTGACAATTATAAAACAAAGCAAATAAACAAATGCAGAAAAACAAAATCAACACTAACAATTTTAGTAACTAAGTGGAAAACTCGTGCGAATAAAAAAATCACTCCGGGCATCTAGGCTACCAGCCAAAATCCATTATAACGAGAAAAGTTACAATGATGGTATATGACCTACGGCAGCAACTCCGCCGACTCTAATACCTCTAGACTGTAATAACCTGAAGAACTCTTCGAGCCTGTACCAAACAGCCTTCTCCATAACCTCTAGAGTTTTTGAGTGGATCAACCCTGCGAACACGCAACGCCGGAACTCCGACTATCAATCTTCCTCCTAAAGAACTCTGGAGGCTTAGGAAATTTGGTTAGGGTTGTGTTTCTGTGTTGATGGTCAAACAAAGCTCCACAGCTCAAACTCACCAAAAGAAAGAAGACACATAAACAATGAAGTCTTCAAGGTGATTTGTTAAGCAAGTTGAAAATAAAAGACTGTGGCTCTGAATAATGTGTTTTCAACACACCAGGTAAGGTGGCTCTATATTTGCTTATATATGTAGGGGCAAAGGTTGGCTATTCCTTATGCAAAAATGACTCAAAAATGTGTCCAAAATAATCTAGTCCCGTTATTTCGTTCGAACGCAAGTCGAAGACGCACTGTTCTGCAAACTCGTTCGAATGCAGACGCGAACGCACCTCGAATGCAAACACACCAGAAGGTTTTGTTCGCACGAGAAGATGAATGCACTACGCACGAGAACCTACTGTCAAGTTTCATTCGAACCTAAACACGAATGTGACACGAACACCACTCATTCAAATGTAAACACGAACACAGCACTAATGCATATATGCTATCTTCATGCACAATATGTCAAATACCAGTCCAATTGATCTGAAATCTTCAAGACTCATTACAATTCAATTGAACTTATTTTGTTATGCACATTACCAATAAAAATGGAACTAACAAATATAAAAACAATAAAATTTCATTTGTTGCTAGTTTTTACATAACTTAAAAAGAAAAACTGAAACCTCATTCCATATATACGTGTGTGTAAAATACATAAAATGGGGGGGCCTCCATGGGCCATGGATCTGTGAAATGTGCTCAAAACAGGGTGGTCGGTGGACCACCACATGGAGTGCAGATCAATTGTTGGACAATTTGTATTATTATTGAATTGATTTTTGTTGTTTTTACAAGGGATGGCAATCACACAATCTTTGACCAATTGACCCACTTGATTTTGCAATTCTGCTTCATTTAATTGAAAGTTTGAGATGGGTGAAAAGAAACCAACTTGGTAAAAGGTAAATTTACATCTGCATTTAACATTTATTTGGCTTGATTGCTTCATTATAGTGACGTGCTTTTTATCATATAATGTGTATTCTCTCATTTATTAACTTAGTTTTTGTAGGTTTCCTCTTTGTTGTTCCTTTATTTGAATGATTCGCTCAATTACTGTGACAATGTTTGCACTTTATATGGGACTTGGGTGGATGCGCTATCATACCAAATCCATTAGTGTCCAAATTCTTCACCCTAAATCAAACTGATAAAGTACTATATTTAGTGAAAATGACACTTAGTTATTCTACATATTGTTATAATGATATTTTAATTCCTGCTGTTTTGAAAATATAAACTTCAATTCCTGCAGTTTTGAAAATATAAATTTTAATTCATGCTATTTTAGAAAATATAAGCTTTAATCCTTACCGTTAAATACTTTTCGTTAATTTTATGTCATTTTTTATCCGAAAACTATTAAATGGTTAGAATACCTTAAAAACTGTCCAAATATAATAAAACTTTATTACAAAATTAGATGAAAATGACTCAATTAATAAAAAATATTTAACGGCATGAACTAAAGTTTATATTTTCTAAAATTACAGGGACTAAAGTATCAATATAATAATTTACATGGTAATTGTGTGTCATTTTTCTTTGTATTTATATTTTACGTATGAATTTTTTTTTTTTTTAAAAAAAGTGGTAGCCAAAAATTTAGAGGTTCTATCATATAATTAATAATACGGTACAATGGAGGAGCCTCTAAAAGGCAAGTGGGATATTTGCTTTCATTCAATTAAAAAAAAATGTAAATTTTATCTTGTATATTAATGAAAATTTTGATTTATTAACGAGATAATTCATAAAAAATATTTATCACATTTTATGAAATTTATATTTTATCCCAAAAAAATATAATTAATGTCCAAAACTTAAAAAGGGACGTGGGGGCCTACAAATGGGTTGCATATAATTTACCCAAAGCTATATATGTTTATGTGCTGCCTTGTTAGCGTTGGCATTAGCTTTAGCAATACATCAATTCTCCAATTCCAAGTATGAGTTTGTCGTTGTCGACATTTGTTTTTATTTGCTGCGCATGCTATAAATATAATATCTAATTCTAACCCCCTACCCCCCAAAACCAAAAAAGCCTTTGGCATTTTGCTTGCAATAAATAAAAGAAACTGCTGGCTGCCCTGCCTGGATTTGACGTTACTCGTTAGCCGTAGTAGCAATACACAATAGGGGTCTGGGGATATAGCATTGAATCCTTTTCCACTGTGGGCGATCTCACCCTATCTTGCTACTGCCTATTGATGTTTTTTTTTTAATTAATTTTAACTTATTATTTAACGTTTTCTTGACTCTAAATGATATTTGCAGTCTTTTAAAATCACGACCGATCCATCAATCTGGTTTGATAAGAGACTTAAGAGTTAGAAATACGATTGGGGTTCAATCGAGGTCCATTCGGGGTCAGTATTTTAATTATATAATTATTTTTTATATAAAAAATCAAAATTAATAATAAAATATACAAAAAATAAAAATCTGACCAAAAACTTATCTGACCCGGACCGGGCCAATGATTCACCAGCCGGATCAGTGAGTTTTTGACCGGTTCACTGCCAACAGGGTTTGGGGGTCACTCGAATCGAACCTTAGACCGGGACCAAGTTCAATCGATTCGACCAGCCAATCCGGTCCGGGTTTTTAATCCTTGGATATTTGTGTTGTCTTTGACCATGTGTCGCCAGTTTAATTGGAAACAACATCTTTTATCTCTTTTCATGGTTTGAAGATAAAATTGAGGGCGTGAATTTTAAATTTTAACGAGGATTTATGGATGTGTGTGAGTTTTAAAAGAAAAAGAAAATTCTTTTTAATTCAAGTGAAATTTAAAATTTTATATTTTATCCTATAAAAATTTTATCACCTTATTCTAAAAAGTAAATATCTCCCCAAATATAAATTATTTCATTAAAAAAATTATATATTATTGATTTACAATCATAAGCTTTAAAATAAGATTTATTTTCAATATGTTTGACGAAAAAATGGTAAAAAATTACTCATACATTTATAACAAAATAATAAAATCAAATCAATCATTTTCAAACACCCATATATCTTTCAACCCGACTTTAACTCACAATCTGTAAAAATACACATACAATTAATAAATACCTACAACTTTCATCAGCAAACCTCTTTCAAATTATGACTTATATAAGGTTAAAACTTAAAATTAGCCCCAAACTTATTACGTCACACGTACTTCATATTAATTTTCATTATAATCACATTTTTATCTCAGTCATATTGGTGACTGAAAGTTGCATCATGTGTACTTCAATCACATTGCTGACCCCCAGTCGCAATAATATTTTACTTAAGTCACAAAGAACTGAGTAATAATCATATTTTTACCCGCAGTCACAATGTGACTATCAGTTTGGTAACTGATAATTTAATCATGGTTGACCCTCAATCACATTGTCGAACCTAAATTATATTGATCATAGTCATAATTATAACACGATTACATTATCGACCCTCAGTCACATTTGTAACCCAAGTCAAATTCATTACCTCAGTCATATTGTCGACCCCTCAGTCATATTACCGATCCTCATGCACATTGAGCACAATCACATTTGTGACTTCAATCATATTATGACTATATTTTTTACTTATAGTCATAAATGACTATCAATTAGGTGTGTGTCTAAGTATATATTTATTAAGGCACAATTACAATGTGATTATAAGTGATTTTAATCGTACACACAAAACTAAAGGGTAATTAATATTTATTGTATATTTAAAATAAAAATAAAAATTTTCAAAACTCAATGCCCAAAAGAGAGATACGGGGTTAAAAGGACAAATAAATTAAATTATTATTCCCATGAACAATGTTATTGTTCACGTGAACAAATTTTTTTTTTTTTTTTTTTTTGCTTTATAATGGTATAAGGTAGAACAAAAATTAGTTCAAATCCCTTATTAGTTAAAAAGAAACTAAAGAGTAATAAAAAATATATTAAAGACTAATAATACTTAAAATCATACGACTAAAGAGTAAATAAATAATAGTGTGATTTTTCAATAATATATGTTAGGAAATATGATTTTTAATTGATTTGATGGTAATTAAATTATCACATTTATGTGTACGGGCCAAAATTGGGCCCAGGGATAAAATCGACATTTATCAAGGCCAACCACTAAATCTGGAGCCCATTAAAAGATCCACGGGCCGCCTCAAGGGCCCAAACTCATTAATATAAAGAAAGTCAAACGGACACCAGTTACGAAAATCAAGAAGAGGATCCAAAATCATAAATATCATCATGAAGTCGACGGTTTCGAAGGAAACATACGATCGTCAGTTATCAGGCATAAATCACGTGAATTAAACCACTATTGAAGAAGACTCAAACGGGCAAAATATGGACCCCACGTCAGGGAACCTATAAAATAAGAAGACGAAGCAATAAGGGGATCTTCTCCAAGAGACTACTCCTACATCAAGACACTAATCCAATACACCGCCCTCACGGCTAGCAAATCTGTGGTTGAGGTATTCCATAGACCTTAATCCTTTCATCCTGAACTCATTCGCCCTTAGGCTAACTTGAGCGTCGGAGTGCCTACGGCTTCCACGACACCGGTGGGCAGTAACCTCCTCTTTCGCTCTCTTTATTTTGCAGGTTCGTTCGTCCCCTCAGCTCACTTTCTTGATTGTGGACCTCGACCGAAATCAGTTCCCACAATTTGGCGCCCACTGTGGGGCTAACGAGCGGATTTCGCAAAAGCAGTCACACTCGGAAATGGCCTCAAGCAATGAACAAAACCCGGATCCCTTAATGGCACAACTTTCCATGCTCCAAAAATGACTGCAAGCCCTTGAAGAGGAGAATCTAACGATGCGAAACACCAACGACAGTCTGGAGAAAAAGATGGAGCAATTATCATCCAATCCCCAGCATAATACTCAAGGCCAAACCAGCAATCCAGACGACCGGAGCAATCCAACAATCCCGCCAATGACGGATGGGCCAAACGACAATCACCAGCCTACTTCGCAAGAGTCGAACTCTCTCATCGATCCATCCCAACAGATCGCCACCTCTATCAGAAGGGAAATGATTGAATTCAAGGAAGCAATAATGTCAAGACTACCAGGGGTAAGGCTGCCAGCCAGGAAAAGTAGGGCTGGGGCAATTTCTGATACCCCGTTTGTGGAGTCAATTGTTGCTGTTGATTTGCCCCAGAAATTCAGCCCACCCGAAATGAAGCCATATGATGGGTCTGCCGATCCGGACGACCACATAATACACTACAAGTACAAGATGATGTCAACCGGCTTGTCCCCAAGTCAGTGGGAGGTAGGAATGTGTAGATGCTTTGGGGAGACTCTGGCGGGACCTACCCTTACTTGGTTCATTAACCTACCCTACAGGTCAATCGAGTCCTACCAAGAGCTAGCTGACAAGTTCGTGCAACACTTTGCAAATTCATGCAAATTAGAAAAGACTTCAGACGACCTTAATTCTATACAGCAGAGAATGGGAGAGTCATTGCAGAGCTACGTGGCCCGGTTCAACCGGGAGAGAATCACTGTCCCGGATCTCCACCAGCCTACAGCAGTCGAAGCCTTCCGGAATGGACTACTCTATGACAGTGGGCTCTACAAGAAATTAACAAAGTTCCGGTGTTACACCATGGACCAGGTAATGGCACGGGCCCAGGTAGAAATAAGGTGGGAAGAAGATAAAAGAAATAAAAGAAGGGAAGATGTTGCGAGTGCCCGAGTGGACCGAAGGCCTGCTGCTCCCAGGCGACACGATGTCAATATCCATTCTCACAAGGAATGGAGGAACCAACCAATGGGAGAACGACGACCTTTCTACAAAAGTAGTGACAGACGACAAAGGCCATACAAAAGTATGGAGGAGCTACCAACAAGCAAACCCAGGCTACCGGACTACAACTTTACGATTTCTCCCGGGGAACTGGTCTCCGTGCTTAAGAAGATGGGGAGTGAAGTAAAGTGGCATCCACGCTCCAGAGACAGTTCGACCAAAAAGGACACCAGAAAGTGGTGTGAATTCCACATGGACTATGGTCATACGACAGCGGAATGCGTGGCTTTGAGATTAGAGGTTCTGGAGCTACTAAACAAGGGTTTCTTGGAGGATTTGCTCACTGATAAAGGGAAAGCAACACTGGCGTGAAGGGACGAGAGAGATGGTCAAGGAGAAATTCCAACCCACCACCCCCAATTAATAACACCGTTAATGTCATTTTAGGAGGCTCGGGAATCAGTGGAGCAACATATTCAGCGGCCAAACGACATTCGAGGGCCTTGGCAAATAATATTTTACATACCTCGATTTCTGTGGAAAAAGTCTTCACAGATTTGATAATAGAGTTTCCAGACGACGGGGATTCACACAATTTGAATCCCCACCATGACGCTTTAGTTATTTCCTTGCAGGTGGCCAACTTTATGATCAAACGAGTACTGGTCGACACAGGCTCCTCAGCTAATATAATTTTCGCAAATGCCCTTGCTGACATGGGACCGAACTGGATAAAGTAAATCGGCGGACGACAATACTGATTGGGTTTAGCGGAGAGCAAAAATTCACCATGGGGGAAATATTACTCCCAGTCTACGCCGCCGGAGTCAACAGAATGACCACATTTCTGGTCTTGGACAGCCCTTCAGCCTACAATCTGATCATGGGTAAACCTTGGATTCACGACATGAGGGTTGTGTCGTCTACTTGCCATCAGGTAATAAAATTCCCTACTAAATGGGGAGTTCAAGAAATTAAAGGTGATAGATTGGCGTCAAGAAGCTGCTACCAGACGACTTTGAAGGTGAAACCCAGTCAGCATAGCAATTACAGACTGGGCCTCGTGTTCCAGAACTGACTCTACCAAATATAGAGAAGCTTGATGAGGTCCAGATTCATTCTCAGTTTACAGATCACAAGGCATTAGTTGGAGCTGACTTAGATCCCAAACTAAGGGCCGACCTAATTGATCGATCCAACTACAAAAGCGAACAGGATCCGACTCATGTTATCTCTCTCATATTGAGTTTTAGGACACATGTCCTTAGCTAGAGAGACGCCATATGACACTAGCAATAGTCCCCTCTTAGACTGATTCATGTTGAATCTATTCAACACTTTGTCAATGTAAAAGCTCTGGGAGAGTCCAAAACGTTTTCTAGATCTATCCCGGTAGATCCTTATTCCCAGAATAAAAGCTGCTTCTCCCAGATCCTTCATGGAGATTTTTAATGAAAGCCAAGCTTTCACCGATTGTAGCATGGGAATGTCATTACCAAGAAGCAATACATCATCTACGTAAAGGATAATGAATGTCAGTGATTTCCCACTAACCTTCTTATATACACAAGGATCATCCTTATTTTGAATGAAATCATATTCTTTTATAATCTCATCAAAATGTTGGTTCCAAGAACGCGATGATTGCTTCAATCCATAAATGGATCAATTTAACTTGCAAAACTTGTTTGCATGTTTTGGTACGACAAAATCATCAGGCTGTTGCATATAAACATCCTCAAAAAGATTTCCGTTAAGGAAAGCGGTTTTCCATCTGCCATATTTCATAATCGAAATATGTAGCAATCGCAAGCATTATCCGAATGGATTTAATCATGGCAATATGTGAAAAAGTTTAATCGTAGTCGACACCATGTCGTTGATGATACCCTTTCACTACAAGCTTAGCTTTGTACGTTTTTATGTTTCCATCCATGTCGGTCTTCCTCATGAAGACCCATTTACAAGCAATAGGTTTTACGCCTTCGGGTGCATCAACCAGTGTCCAAACTTGGTTGGTATACATGGAATCCATTTCGGACTTCATGGTGTCTTGTCATAAAACGAAGTCGATACCTTGTATCGTTTCCTCATACGTAGCCGGTTCATTATCCTTAATAAGATTAATATCTACGTGAGGTGAGATCAGAAACCCATATCTCTTAGGTTGTTTTCTGACTCTCTCCGATCTAAGCGGTTCTTGTGTATTAGAAAATTATGGTACAGTTTCATCCCTGATGAACTGTTCGTGTTCCGTTAAGGAATTGGTGCCAGGAATAGTATCACTCCGATTTTCATCGAGTTCTACTTTCCTCCCACTTACCACTGTATTTAGGAATTCCTTTTCGAGGAAAACCGCATATAGAGCAACAAAAACCTTGTTCTCTTGTGGGTTGTAGAAGTAATATCCTTTGGTTTCCCTAAGATAACCTACAAATAAGCACTCATCCGATTTGGGTTCTAGTTTGGTACCATCCAAACGTTTAACGTATGCCCAGCAACCCCAAATCTTTAGGAATGAGAAACCTGGTTTCTTTCCTGTCCATATTTCATATGGAATGTTGAACAAACTTTGACGGAACCTTATTCAAAATAAGTATTGCACTGTTCAATGCATATCCCCAGAAAGAATTTGGTAGCTCAATGCGACTCATCATAGACCTTACCATGTCCAACAAAGTTCGGTTTCTCCGTTCGGACACACCATTATTGAGGTGTTTCGGGAGGAGTCCACTGTGAAAGAATACCATACTCTTTCAAGTAATCGACAAACTCATTGCTCAAGTATTCTCCACCACGGTTCGACCGTAATACTTTAATACTTTTTCTGGTCTATTTTTCTACTTCGTGTCGAAACTCTTTGAATTTCTCAAAAGTTTATGACTTGTGTCTCATAAGATACACATAACCATAATGCGATGCATCATCCATAAAGATTACGAAGTATTCATATCCACCTCTAGCCTGGCTAGACATGGGCCCACATACATCACTATGAACAAGGGCTAACAGTTCGGTGGCACGTGCACCTTTACCGCTAAAAGGTGTTTTAGGCATTTTGCATAATAAACAAGATTCGCAGACGTCATATGAATTTGGATCAAATCCATCCAAGTATCCACTCTTCGAAAGTGTGGATATACGAGTCTTGTTAATGTGTCCTAGACGACAATGCCACATATAAGTTTCATCATTGTTACTTAATTTATGCCTTTTGTTTGTCATGTTATATGTTTGAGATTGATTTATATTCAAACTATAAAGACCATTATTAACATCAACACTACATATCTCAAAATCATTTTTATAAACAAAACACCCGGTGTTTTTGAATACAAAAGTATACCCACATTAGGTTAAACAAGATACATATATAATATTTCTAGTCAAACTAGGTACATAATAGGAGTCTGATAAATTAAGTACATGCCCCGAGGGCAGTTCCAAAATGTAGGTCCCAACAGCCAAAACGTCGACTTTAGCCCCATTTCCAACTCGGAGGTCGATCTCTTATGAAGCCAGTCTCTTGCTAATATGAAGATCCTGCACATCAGTACATATATGAGTACCACAACCAGAATAAAAAATCTAATTTTTAAAACTAGAAGTAGACATATTTATTTCAATTACAAACATACCTGAAGCCGGTGCCTTGCCTGCCTTCAATTCCTTCATGTGCACCTTGTACTCACGACAGTCACGCTTCCAGTGACCCCGTTTGCCATACTGTAGGCAGACATCTTGGGATTTGTCCTTTGCCTTCCCAGAAGATTTTGATGATTTGGCCTTACCATTTCTCTTATTCTTCTTCACACCTCCAGAAGCCTTCGGCCAAGCCTTGGCATTCTGAGATGTTGAAGCGAAGTGCGCCTCACACTTCTTGCCTTTTAAAATCAATTTTTCCGCTTATTTCAACATTGCCATCAAATCTCCAAGAGTCTTCTCTTGGTTCATCATATTGTAGTTCATGATGAACCCGCTCTAGCTGTCAGGAAGAGACTGTAAGATCAAATCTATGGAAGTCTTAGCCTCAAATGTTATGCATAGTTGACCCAACTGTTCGATGTCAGTAATCATCTGTGACACATGGTGCTCGACAGATTTACCATCTGACATATTAGAGCGAAAGAGCTTCTTCTGCAACTCATACTTCTGTGATCTAAGGTTAGATCGGTGAAGGTCCCTCAATTTCAACATCATTTCGTAGGGATCCAATCCCTGTTTTTGACGACGAAATTGTGGGGTCATTGCAGCAAGCATGACGGATTGAGCAGTTGAGTTGTCATACTGTGAGTCTTCCAAAGCTCAAGCTCAAGCAGCTGCTCAATTCCGGGCTTAGGCCCGAGAGGTCTCTCTATCGTATAGAGCATCTTCCAAGCCTTCAGGAAAATCCTGAGGTTCATATCCCAGTCAGGAAAGTTCGTCCCATTAAAGACATTTTCTCCCATGATAATGTCCCTAACGTTGATCTTTCCGGCCATCTTAATTGCAATAGTCTAACTATTCAATTAACGATTACGGGTACAGTCCAACTGTTAAAAGAAAATAATAAAATATTAGTCCAACTAATATAAATATATAAAATGACGAAAATAATTTGAAAGCGCGTATTTGGCAAGTATTTAAATGAAATTGCAAATTCAATATTGGCCTCCCACTATTTTTCGGCGAGCCTCTAACCCTCTGTTGAGTACTCGGGAAACCTAGTTTCATAGTGGGCTAGGATCCTGTTAAATATGACACAACCTTGACTTTGGCCAACAAGCTGTATGAAACTTAACTAGGTAGATCTCTAAGATCAATTGGATCTCATCCAATTCCTAGATTGGTAGGTGGACCTCCAAGTCCGAAATATATATCCAATATATTTCCTAACCTTTTCCTCTGAATAAACTAAGCCTTGGCTTTGGCTCAACAAACTTAATGATTCCAGTTAAGCGCAACCCATTGACAGTGGGAAAGCTTCGTAATCCATGTCAATGAACTAGAAGTGACATTGACTTTGGCCAACAAGTCACAACCGCCCAAGACATGCGATATGGAACAAAGCTTTCATGGTTCAAACACATCCGCGATGGACATTGATCTTGACTTTGGCCAACAAACCAATGCCAATCTTGGATCTTGAGAGAGAACCACTCAATGGAAGGAAATCGCTTAATATCGGATTGAAGGTTTTCGCGTAAATTGGCAACCAATTTATTATCTTTGGTTATGTCTCATCATACACCCTTAAGCATGCATTCTAAAATCATAATAAGGCGCGAAATAAATAATAATGATATGCGGATAGATATTTAACAAATTATTCCTAGAAAAAATCTCTCACTTTCCTCTCTCCCGCTAGCACTATTCTAACTTCTACCCAATTACATAATACAATAAAGAAACCTCATTAACATTGAGGGGAATTGGTGAGAAGAGAAATACAAAGAGTCAAGAGATAAAAGGCTGGACACGCAGGTCCAATTTAATAAATTCTAAATTTATTACAACAATTTCCAAAATTGCCCCCACCCTTCTAATAACCATCTGATATACATTATTCATACAATACATCCATATATTCACACAAAGCATGTTATTTAATCAATCTAATCCAATTAATTAATCTTTGAATTAATGACCATCCAATGTTCAAACAATGATTTTATTTGCACGAGTCCAACTCGTTTAAGAATAAACACTTAAAGTAAGTATTCTTGAATTATATCGAACTATAATTTTAAATCCAATTTAATTTGTATCCAATACTAATTCGTATTTAATTCTAAATTAAATAATTACACTTATTTATGAACCTTTTAGACTTAGATTATAAATCCAATCTAAATGGGTCTCAAAGGCCCAATTTACATCCAATGTCAATTTAATTAAAGTCCAATGGGCTTTTAATTAATTCTTAAGGCATGAGCTTTGGCCAATATGGATCAAACCGAAATGACAAGGCCCAATTTAGGAATCACCCTATTTGCCAAAAATCAATTTAGGCCCATTAAGCCCAATTAAATTATTAAAGGCCCAATTATTATATTTGGACTTTATGGAATGGTTTTAGGCCCAATTTGGATCCAATCCAATTGTCATAAACCAAGCTTGGCCCAACCAAGCCCATTAAGCTCAAATACAACAATATTAGCCCAATTCAAAATTAATGACTAATTTTAATTAATATAAAATTCCAAATTTCACATTAATTTTAATTAAAGTGTAATAGCCATAATTAATTAGTTAAACCAATATTTCCAAAACCCCAATTAAACTAATTAATCATGCTTTAATTTATTCAATTAATGTCAAACACAATTGAAGAAAAAATCAATCAATTTCATGCTTATAGTATTCACGGTAATTTGCATAATTAATATCCAATTTTGATTTCAATCTAATTAAATCAACAATCAATATACACATCATGCTTTAAACACATCCAATGGTCTAAAATAAAAAAATCACCAGGATACACTCTTAGGGTAGATTCGGCCAAGCTAGGAAATTTATGGAAAATTAATCTAATCAATTTTTTCTCAAATTTTAAGATGCACAAATCCAATTCATCATCATCCAAGCTCAACCAAACAAACAATTTGAAGAAATCATGCTCAAAGCATAAAACCCCAAATTAAAGTATATAAACCATAAACTCATTTCATGCTTAGAAAATGCTCTTGATACCATTGTAAGTGTTCCTAGAACATGCCAATGATCTCTAACCATGATTCGGTGTGTGAATACTCAAAGAAGTTGCGGAAATACTTACATTAAACGGATTTGATGGATGTATGAAGTTCAAAACTTTTTGTGTTTGAGAAGAGCTCCAAGCCTTTCTTTGTGTTCCAAACTCAAGGGATTAGTTTCTCTAACACCTTGAATGACTCCTTGATAGTGTTAGCTTGAAGAAAATTTACAACAAAAATTCTAAGTAGAGAAAGGAAGCTCGCGGCATTAGGCTTGGAAAGGGAGAGAGAGATTTTCTTTTGTGTTATGTATGTGATTTTCAAAAAAAAAAATTATGATTTACCAAAAATCAAGTTGGTATATGTCATCCCAAATGACAAAGTGTGTTATATTTTAATTGAGTGAAAAACAAGCAATCTAATGCTTACACTCAACCTTAACCACTTCCACCACTAGTCAAATGTGTGATGTAAGTCAAGTGGGTCCCACCACTTGTAAATTCCGAATTTAAGTTGAACAATCCAACACGTAACTTCGCTCGGGCCCGGGTTCATTTAATTCCGAATTAAATAATTTACCGCTGTGACATAATTAAATATTAAAGTCGCTTACGAATTAATTCTAAATTAATTCGTTTGCCAGAATTAAAATCCAATTTTAATTCCGCATTGAAATCTAATTTCAATTAATATATATGATATATTATTTAATCGATTAATTCCAAATTAATCGTTCTCTCTCTTCTATCCGAATTTTTTCTCAGATAAATTCTTGCCGTAATTAATCCCATATTAATTTTCTCTCTCTCTTAATTAATCCCAAATTAATTCTGTTCGAGTCAAATGTCATCGATGAATCTTTGGGAGGCGACCCAAGAGATCCATGGATATGTTGGCAGTAAATATGGTCATCGGACTATCCGAATACGTACGTACCTGGTACCACGTTCTTATCGATTTACAAGACATGGTTGGCTTCTAGCAAAGCACCGTGCCTACCCAATTCTCCAGAAATATTCTTTTAAGGAATATATAATCTATATCAAGCGTAGTATACATAGTATTACGTATTACGATCCAGTATCGGATGTCACATGCTAGGCCTGAGGCTGAAATTGTGTCTGCCCCGTACAAAGCATATATCAGATCACTAGCAACTAGTCCCTTTAATTGGATAATCATGACCTTGTCATATTATCCCGATGTTGCAACATATTAGAGTACAAGTTATGTATCCCTGCGTGATCATCATCTCTATATGACTGAAGTGATACTTCCATCTTGACATCACACCTAATACACTACTATTCTCAATAAACCCAAAAGAGGCATACACAGAACCTGTTAAAGCCCCGGACGACCAAAACCAAAGCGTACTGATTGTCACAAGTATTAGCGATGCAAGTCTCAAGTTAAGACCAAATACACCTACCTTGATTCGGATTCCCATAGACACCTAGTCATACTACCAATGGGATTCCGATGGGTTTATCCAGAGCGAAGCTGTTTCCGTACCTTCGGTAAACAGAACCTCCTATTACACTTGCATGAGTATCCAATACCCAAATATATGAGAACTATGTCGTTATGCTTCCATAACGTGCACAAGTGCAATACTAGTCAATTCCGTATTATTGATGTCGAGTCTCGATAATACTATGATTAGAGATATTTAATGATTAAACCTTACGTGGATTGATACTGTCTCATATCTTATTAATCCAGAACTAATCATAAGGACTTTTATGATCTATATATTCATGTAATCTAATTACAAAATGATAAAATAGCAATTTCCTTTATCACATAGTTAATTTGTACAAAAATCACAATGTCTTTTACAAATAGTGATCCTATGGGTCATAATTGTCCAACAATAGGCTTATTCATGTTCATATTCCCATGGTTACACGATGCTAGTGTTGGATAATTATGACCCATAACATCACTATTTTGTAAAGAACATGGTGTTTTTGTACAAAATTAACTATGTGACAAAAGAAATTGCTCTTTTATCATTTGTAATTGGATTACCTGGATATATAAATGATAAAAGTCCATATGATTAGTACCGGAGTAATAAGATATGAGACAATATTAATCCACATAAGATTTAATCATTAAATATCCCAAATCGTAGTATTATCGAGACCGAACATTGATAATGCAGAATAGGCTAGTATTACACTTGTGCACGTTATGGAAGCTTAACAGCATAGTTCTCATATATTTGGGTATTGGATACTCATGCAAGTGTGATACGAGGTTCTGTTTGCCGATGGTACGGGAACAGCTTCGCTCGAGATAGACCCTTCGGAGTCCCATTGGTAATATGACTATGTGTCTATGGTAATCCAAATCAGGGTAGGTGTATATGGTCTTAACCTGAGACTTGCATCGCTAATACTTGTGACAATCAGTATACTTTGGTTTTGGTCGTCCGAGGCTTTAACAGGTTGTGAGTACGCCTCTTCTGGGTATACTGAGAATCTCGTAGTGTATTAGGTGTGATATCAAGATGGAAGTATCACTTCAGTCATATGGAGATGATAATCACGCAGAGATACAGAACTGGTACTCTATAGTGTTATAGCCATCGGGAAAGTATGACTAGGTCATGACTTTCCGATCATAAAGAGACTAGTTGCTAGTGATCTGATATATGTTTCGTACGGGGCAGACACAACTCCAGCCTTAGGCCTAGCATGTGACATCTGATACTGGATCATAATACGCAATTCTATGTATACTACGCCTGATATAGATTATACATTCCTTAAAAGAATATTTCTGGAGAATTGGGTAGGCATGGTGCTTTGCTAGAGGCCAACCATGTCGTGTAAATCGATAAGAACGTGGTACCAGATACGCACGTATTCGGATAGTCCGATGACCATATTTACTGCCAACATATCCATGGATCTCTTGGGTCGCCTCCTAAAGATTCATCGATGATATTTGATTCGAACAAAATTATTCTGGGATTAATTAAGAGAGAGAAAATTAATCTGGGATTAATTACGGCAAGAATTTATCTGGGATAAAATTCGGATAGAAGAGAGAGAATGATTAATTTGGAATTAATCGATTAAATAATATATTAGATATATTAATTGAAATTAGATTTCAAAGTGGAATTAAAACTGGATTTTAATTCGGGCAAACGAATTAATTTAGAATTAATTCGCAAGGGACTTTCGTAATAATTTTGCTAGGCATTATTATTTAATTAAATTGGATTTAATTGCGTAGCAACAGAAAATTCGTTTATTCAGAATTTAATGAACCCGGGTTCGAGCGAAGTTGCGTGTTGAGTTAGCCGACTTAAATTTCGAATTTAAAAGTGGTGGGACCCACTTCACTTACATCAACATGTTAGATATGTGATGGAAGTGGTTAGACTTATTTCATGGATTTGATTTATTGAGTGTAAAGCTTGGATTGCTTTTAAAACACTCAAACCAATTCAACACACAAACTTAATATAAATTAACAAGTCAACTTTGGAAGCATGACAAGGTTACTATTCATAGCAACTCTTTCTTCTCCATTTTTGCTCATTGTCTCTCCCATGGAGTTTTGTTGCAAAATTTAAGTAAGCTAGCACTTTAAGGAGTCAAAGGAAGGTGATAGAGAGACTCACTCATGAGTTTGGAACAACAAAGAGGGCTTGGAGCTTCCATCATCCATGAAATGTTTTGAACTTCTACCAATCTTTGTAAGTAATTTTCACAACTTAATTTAGCTTATTCAAACACAAATCATTCCTTAGAGATCCTTGGTATGTCTAGGACACTAACAATGGTATCAGAGCGAGATCTAAGCATGATTTGGATTCTAGGGTTCGTAGACTTTAATTTGGGATTTTGTGATTGGAGCTTGATTTTGCCTAAATTGATGAGTTGGTTGTGTTTATATGATGTTGAATTGGATTTCTGCATCATTGGATTTGCGATAAATTGATATGATCATAAACCCCAAAAATCCATACATGGCCGAATGCACCCTAGGAGTAGGTCATGGTGATTTTTGAATTTTAACAATTGGATATGTTAAATGGCATGGAATGAATCTTAGATGTTGAATGTTGATTTAATTAGATTGAAATCAAATTGGATGTTATTTTGTTTCCATTGCCGTGAGATATGAAGCATGTTGGAAAGATTGATTTTGATTAATTTGTGTTGGACATAAATTAGATATTAAACATGATTAATTAGTGTTTTGGAAATACTAGATTAAATAATTAATTATGTTAATTGCACTTTAATTAAATTAATATGTAATTTGGAATAATGTGTTAATTTAATTTGTTGTAATTGGGCTTAATGGGCTTGGTTGGGCCAAGTTTGGTTTAGGACAATTGGGTTGGATCCAATTGGGCCTAAAACCATTTCCATAAAGTCCAAATATGACAATTGGGCCTTTTAATAATTTAATTGGGCCTAATGGGCCTAAACAGATTTTTGGCATAGGGTGATTCCTAATTGGGCCTTGGCATCTTGGGTTTGATCCATAATGGCCAAAGCCCATGCCTAAAGAATTAATTGAAAGCCCATTGGACTTAATTGAATAGTGTTGGATGCTAATTGGGCCTTTGAGTCCCAATTGGATTGGATTTGGAATCCAAGTCCTTAAAGACACTATTGAAAGTGTAATTATTTAATTTGGAATTAAATATGAATTATTATTGGATACAATTTAAATTGGATTTGAAATTGTAGTTCAATATAATTCAAGAATATGTACTTTGAGTATTTATTCTTAAACGAGTTGGACTCGCGCAAATCAAATCATTGTTTGAACATTGGATGATCATTGATTCAAAGATTAATTAATTGGATTAGATTGATTGAATAGCATGCTTTATGTGAATATTTGGATTTATTGTATGAATAATGTATATCAGATGGATATTAGATGGGTGTGGGCAATTTTGGAAATTATTGTAATAAATTTAGAATTTATGAAATTGGACCTGCGTGTCCAGCCTATTATCTCTTTTCTCATTGTATTTCTCTTCTCACCAATTCCCCTAAATATAAATGAGGTTTATTTTAGTGTTATGTAATTGGGTAGAAGTTTGTGCTAGCGAGAGAGAGGAAATGAAGAGATTTGTTCTAGGAATAATTTGTTATATATCCATCCGCATATCATTATTAAATTTTATCACGCCTTATTATGCTTTTAGAATGCATGTTTAAGGGTGTATGATGAGACCTAATTAAAGATAATAAATTGATTGCCAATTTACGCCAAAAACCCTCATTCAATATTAAGCGTTTTTCCTTCCATTGAGTGTTTCTCTTTCAATATCCAAGGTTGGCATTGGTTTGTTTACCAAAGTCAAGACCTTTGTCCATCGCAGATGTGTTTCAACTGCGTAAGCTTTGTTCCATATCGTATCTCTTGGGCGGTTGTGACTTGTTGGCCAAAGTCAAGGTCACTTCTAGTTCATCGACTTCGATTACGAAGCTTTCTCACTGTCAATGGGTCACACTTAACTAGAATCATTAAGCTTGTTGAGCCAAAGCCAATGCTTAGTTGATTTAGAGAAAAAATATTAAGAAATATATTGGATATATTTACATATATTGGATATATGTTTCGGACTTGGAGGTCCACCTACTAGATCTAGGAATTGGATGGGATCCAATTGATCTTAGAGATCTACCTAGTTAAGTTTCATACAGCTTGTTGGCTAAAGTCAAGGTTGTGTGTTATTTAACGGGATCCTAGCCCACTAGGAAACTAGGTTTTCCGAGTACTCCATAGAGGGTTAGAGGCTCGCCGAAAAATAGTGGGAGACAAGTATTAAATTTGCAATTTCGTTTAGATACTTGCCAATACGCGCTCATTTTATTTTTCGTCATTAATTATACATATATTAGTTGGACTAATATTCAATTTTTGTTTTAATTAAACAGTTAGACTGTAATCAAACTACTTTATTTGTAGTTGGTTATATAGTTGGACTATAGTAATCAATATATTTGAAAGTAACCAATCAAATTGTAGTTAATTATATAGTTAGACTAAAGTAATCATTACATTAGATTGTACCCGAAATCGTTGATTAGATAGTTGGACTATAGCAATCAAGATGACTTGAAAGATTAACGTCAAATGATATAATCCTGGGTGAAAATGTCTTTAATGGCTTTAATTTTTAGATTGGGAAAAGAATCTCAGGATAGTCATGGGAGCTGAGAAGTTACTCTATTTGATAGAGAAATCTCTCGGGCCTGAGCCCGGAGTTGAGCAAATAGTGGAGCATGAGCTTTGGAAGACTCATAACTTTAGTGCTCAATCTGTCATGCTTGCTGCAATGAATCCTCAAATTTCATCGTCGAAACTAAAGATTAGATCTTTGTACCATGATGAGGAAATTAAAAGATCTTCATAGATCTATTTCTTAGATCTTAGAAGTACGAATTGCAAAATAAGCTCTTTCGCTCGCGTATGTGAGAGAGTACATCTTGTTGGACAATTATGACCCATAGCGTCACTATTTGTAAAAGACATTGTGTTTTTGTACAAATTAATTATGTAGCAATGGAAATTGCCTTTTATCATTTCGTAATTAGATTGCTTAAATGTGTGAATGATGAAAGTCCTTATGATTAGTTCCGGATTGATAAGATATGAGACAGTATCAATCCATAAAGGTTTAATCATTAAATATCCCTAGTCGTAGTATTATCGAGACTGGACATCGATAATGCGGAATAGACTAGTATTGCACTTGTGCGTGTTATGGAAGCGTAACAGCATAATTCTTATGTATTTAAGTATTGGATACTTATGCAAGTGTGATAGGAGGTTGTGTTTTACAGATGGTACGGAAAACAGCTTCGCTCTGGATAGACCCCGCGGAATCCCATTGGTAGTATGACTATGTGTCTATGGGAATCCGCATCAGGATAAGTGTATTTGGTCTTAACCTGAGACTTGCATCGCTAGTACTTGCGACAATCAATACGCTTTGTTTTTGGTCGTCCAGGACTTTAACAGGTTCTGTGTACGCCTCTTCTGGGTTTATTGAGAATCGTAGTGTATTGGATGTGATGTCAAGACGGAAGTATCACTTCAGTCATATGGAGATGATGGTCACGCAGGGATACAGAACTGGTTCTCTAAGGGTTGCAACCATCGGGATAATATGACTAGGTCATGATTATCCGATAATAAATAGACTAGTTGCTGGTGATCCGATATATGCTTCGTACGGGGCAGACACTATTCCAGCCCCAGGCCTTGCATGTTACATCCGATACTGGATTGCAATACGCAATACTACGTATACTATGCCTGATATAGATCGTATATTCCATTAATAATATTTCTGGAGAATTGGGTAGGCATGGCGCTTTGCTAGAAGCCAATCTTGTCTCGTAAATCGGTAAAAACGTAGTACTTGGTACGTACGTGTTCGGATAGTCCGACGACCGTATTTACTGCCAACATATCTAGGGATCTCTTGGGTCGCTTCCCGAAGATTCACCGATGGCGTATGATTCGAGCATAATTAATCTGGGATTAATTATGGAGAGACTTTATCTTGGATAAAGTACTATTTGAAGAGAGAGAAAGATTAATTCAGAATTAATCGATAAAATAATATATTTGATATATTAAACGAAATTAGATTTCGACGCGGAATTAAAATTAGATTTTAATTCGGGCAAACGAGTTAATTTAGAATTAATTCGTTAGCGATGTGAATAGTAATTTTGCTAGGCATAATTATTTAATTCAATTCAATTTAATTACGTTGCGACGGAAGTTCGTTAATTCGGAATTAGGGAACCCGAGCCCGAGAGTGTTTGCGGGCCCACTCATATTTTGAATCGAGTGGGGCCCACATGTCACATCACATGTCACATTAAGTTGATTTTGGTTGATATGTTTAGGTGGAGTTGGTGATGACTTTATTTACACTCCAAGTTTGAAAGCTTGATTGACTATTACCAAACCATATTTGGTATATCAATTAATTGATTTTTTGGAATCAATTACACAAGTCTTTTATTCTCTCTCATTACCGAAAATCTTAAGAAATTTTCTCCTCTCCCTTTGTTCTTCCTTGACCGAAACTTAGCAAGAACAAGATAAAAAATTATGGCAATTTTTAAGTGCTAGCACACACATCAAAGGAATCATATCAAGGTGTTAGGGAAACTAACTTAAGAGCTTGGAATCAAAGGAAAAAGCTTGGAGCTTCTACTTCCACCTTGGCCGAATCTTATAAGGAGTTCTTGGAGGAATTTTTGCTTCTCAACACATCCAAAACCATTCAATGTAAGTGTGTTTTCGCCACTCTTCTTTGATTATTCATTCACATTTCTATACTTATTTTGATCTTGGGACTAAACCTAGAAACCCAACACATCTGTCAAGCACTAGGTGTCGCAGATGATTGCTGACATCGAACAGCTAGTTTAGCTTTGCATAACCTTCGAGGCCGAGACTTTCATAGATTTGATCTTACAGTTTCTACCCGAATGCTGGGGTGGGTTCATGATGAATCAAGAGAGAACTCTTGAAGAGTTAATGGCTATGCTCAAGGAAGCACATCCAGAGCTTCTAAAAAGGAAAGAAGCGCAAGACGCATTTTAATTCGACATCCCAGAATGCCAAGGCTTGGCCGAAGTCTTCTGGGGGTGTGAAGAAAAGGGCAAGGCTAAATCGTCACAGTCTTCTGGGAAGACAAAAGACATATCCCAAGATGTCTGCCTAAGCTGTGGCAAACGGGGTCACTGGAAACGTGATTGCCGTATGGACAAGGCATACATGAAGGAAGTGAAGGTGGGGCAAGGCTCCGACTTCAGGTATGTTTGTTATAAATATGTCCACTACCAGTTTTAAAAATTGGATTTTGATACTGGACGTGGAACATACATATGTACTGATGTGCAGGATCTGCTGATTAGCAGGATACTGGCTTCAGATAAGATCGACCTACAAGTCGAAAACAGGACGAGTTTCACTGTTTTGGCCATAGGAACCTAAGTTTTGAAACTGCCCTTGGGGCATGTACTTAAATTAGGAGACTGTTATAATGTACCTAGTTTGACTAAGAATATTATCTATGTATCTAGTTTAACCCGATGAGGGTATATCTTTATGTTCCGAAACACCAGATGTTTTGTCTATAAAGATGATATTGAGATATACACATTAGATGTGAATAACAATATTTATATTTCGAATAAAAATGAATCTCAAAGATATAACATGACAAACAAAAGGCGCAAACTGAGTAAATCAGATGAGACTTATTTGTGGCATTGTTGTCTGGGACACATTCACAAGACTCGTATATCCACACTTTCGTAGAATGAATACTAGGACGGATTTGATCCTAATTCAAATGATGTCTGCGAAATCTTGTTTATTAGGCAAAGTGCCTAAAACACCTTTTAATGGTAAAGGTGCAAGTACCACCGATCTATTAGCCCTCATTCATATTGACGTAAGTGGGCCTTTGTCTAGCTAGGCTAGAGGTGGATATGAATACTTCGTAACCTTTACGGATGTGGCATCGCGTTATGGTTATGTGTATCTTATGAAACAAAAGTCGGAAACTTTTGAGAAATTGAAAGAGTTTCGACACGAAGTAGAAAAACAGACCGGTAAAAGTATTAAAACATTACAGTTGGACCATGATGGATAATACTTAAACATATGAGTTTCAAGATTACTTGAAAGAGTATGGTATTCTTTCACAGTGGACTCCTCCCGGAATACCTCATTTGGACGGTGTGACCGAACGGAGAAACCGAACTTAGTTGGACATGGTAAGGTTAATGATGAGTCGTTCTGAGCTACCAATTTCCTTCTGAGGATACGCATTAAACATTGCAGTACTTATTTTGAATAAGGTTCCATGAAAATCTGTTAGACAGACTTCATATTAGATATAAACAGGAAAGAAACTAGGTTTCTCATTCCTGAAGATTTGGGGATGCTGGGCACGTTAAACGTTTGGATGGTACCGAACTTGAACCCAAATCGGATAAGTGCCTATTTTTAATTGGTTATCATAGGGAAACCAAAGTATAGTACTTATACAACTCACAAGAGAACAATATAATTGTTGCTCTCCATGCGATTTTCCTCAAAAAGGAATTCCTAAATGCAGTGGTAAGTGGGAGGAAAGTAGAACTCGATGAAAATCAGAGTGATACTATTCCAGGCACCAATCCCCTACGAAATATGAACAGTTCATCAGGGATGAAACTGTATCACAATATTCGAATACACAAGAACCGCGTATGTCAGAGAGAGTCAGAAAACAATCTGGGAGGTATGGGTTTCATATCTTACCTCATGTAGATATTAATCTTATTTAGGAAGATGGACCGACTACGTATGAGGAAGTGATACAAGGTATCGACTTCTTTTATGGCAAAGTGCTATGAAGTCCGAAATGGATTCCATGTATACGAACCATATTTGGATACTTTTTGATGCACCAGAAGGCGTCAAACCTATTGGTTGCAAATAGTCTTCAAGGAAGACAAACATGGATGGCAACATACAAATATACGCAGCTAGGCTTGTACAGAAAGGGTATCGTCAATGACATGATTGAATCCATTCGGATAATGCTTGCTATAACTGCATATTTCGTTTATGAAATATGACAGCTGGACTCCAAAACCATTTTCCTTAACGAAAACCTTTTGGAGGATGTTTGTATGCAACATCCTGACGGTTTTGTCGTGCCAAAATATGCAAACAAAGCTTGCAAGTTAAATCGATCTATTTATGGATTGAAGCAAGCATTGAATTCTTGGAACCATCATTTTGATGTGATCATAACGGTATATGATTTAATTTAAAACGAAGATGATTCTTGTGTATATAAGAGGGTTAGTGGGAGCGCACTGACATTCATTATCCTTATGTTGATGATGTATTGCTTCTCGGCAATAACATTCCCATACTATAATCGGTGAAAGCTTGGCTTTCATAAAATTCTCCATGAAAAACCTGGGAGAAGCAGGCTTTATTCTAGGAATAAAGATCTACTAGGATAGATCTAGAAAGCTACTGACACTCTCCCAGAGCTCGTATGTTATGAAAATGTACGCGACCTGATGTCTCATATGCTTTGAGCATATGTTGACGCAATCAGGCCAATCCATGTGATGGTCACTGGATTGAAGTAAAAAACATCCTTGAGTATCTTGGATGAACTAAGGATGCTTTCTGAGAATATGGGGAAATGAGAACTTGAGGTGACTAGGTTCACCGCTGCAAGTTTCCAAACCGATAAAGACGACTGTAAGTCACAATAAGGGGACATTTTTAGTTTTAATAACGGAACAGTGAACTGGAAATCTTCCAAGCAAGATACCGTTGTCGATTAAACAATAAAAGCGGAGTATTACTGCAGCTGAGGCAACAAAAGAAGCATTTTGGATCTATAAATTCCTAATTGGATTAAGAGTAGTTCTGTTAGCAGCTGAGCTGGGCTACATCACAGGCTAAGGAACCGCGGTCTCATCAACGATCCAAGTATGTACTTCAACTGTTTCATCTGATTCGTTAGATCATACATCGTGGCGATGTGATGATCGAATAAATCGCTTCATATGATAACCTTGCAAATCCGCCGACGAAAGCTATTTCTCAGCAGAAGTTTGAACGACCCGTACATAGTTCAGATGTTAGACACTTGAGTGATTGGCTATAGGCCAAGTGGGAGATTGTTGGATAATTATGACCCATAACATCACTATTTTGTAAAGAACATGGTGTTATTGTACAAAATTAACTATGTGACAAATGAAATTACTCTTTTATCATTTGTAATTGGATTACCTGGATATATAAATGATAAAAGTCCATATGATTAGTACCAGATTAATAAGATATTAGACAATATTAATCCACATAAGATTTAATCATTAAATATCCCTAGTCGTAGTATTATCGAGACTGGACATCGATAATGCGGAATAGGCTAGTATTACACTTGTGCACGTTATGGAAGCTTAACCGCATAGTTATCATATATTTGGGTATTGGATACTCATGCAAGTGTGATAAAAGGTTCTGTTTGCCGATGGTACAAGAACAACTTTGCTCTGGATAGACCACTCGGAGTCTCATTGGCAGTATGACTATGTGTCTATGAGAATCCGAATCAGGGTAGGTGTATATGGTCTTAACTTGAGACTTGCATCGCTAATACTTGCGACAATCAGTATACATTGGTTTTGGTCGTTCGGGGCTTTAACAGGTTCTAAGTACGCCTCTTCTGGGTATACTGGGATTCTTAGTGTATTGGGTGTGATGTCAAGATGGAAGTATCACTTCAGTCATATGGAGATGATGATCATGCATGGATACATAACTGGTACTCTATAGTGCTATAGCCATCGGGAAAGTATGACTAGGTCATGACTTTCTGATCATAAAGAGACTAATTACTAGTGATCCGATATATGCTTCGTACGGGGCAGACACAACTCCAGCCCCAGGCCTAACATGTGACATCCGATATTGGATCGTAATACGTAATAATATGTATACTACGCCTGATATAGATTATATATTCCTTAAAAGAATATTTCTAGAGAATTGGGTAGGCACGGTGCTTTGCTAGAAGCCAACCATGTCTTGTAAATCGATAAGAACGTGGTACCGGGTACACACGTATTCGGATAGTTCGATGACCGTATTTACTGCCAACATATCCATGGATCTCTTGGGTCACCTCCCAAAGATTCACCGATGACATTTGTCTCCAACAGAATTAATCTAGGATTAATTAAGAGAGAGAGAAAATTAATATGGGATTAATTGCGGCAAGAATTTATCTGAGATAAAATTCGGATAGAAGAGAGAGAACGATTAATTTGGAATTAATCGATTAAATAATATATTAGATATATTAATTGAAATTAGATTTCAAAGTGGAATTAAAATTGGATTTTAATTCGGGCAAACGAATTAATTTACAATTAATTCGCAAGCGACTTTCGTAATAATTTTATTAGGCATTAATATTTAATTAAATTGGATTTAATTGCGTCACAACGGAAAATCCATTTATTCAGAATTAAACGAACCCGGACCCGAGCGAAGTTGCGTGTTGAGTTAGTCGACTTAAATTTCAAATTTAAAATTGGTGGGACCCACTTCACTTACATCAACATGTTAGACATGTGATGGAAGCGGTTAGGCTTATTTCATGGATTTGATTTGTTGAGTGTAAAGCTTGGATTGCTTTTAAAACACTCAAACCAATTCAACACACAAACTTAATATAAATTAACAAGTCAACTTTGGAAGCATGACAAAGTTACTATTCACAGTAACTCTTTCTTCTCCATTTTTTGCTTATTGTCATGAGCTTCATTGTCTCTCCCATGGAATTTTGTTGCAAAATTCAAGTAATCTAGCATTTTAAGGAGTCAAAGGAAGGTGATAGAGAGACTCACACATGAGTTTGGAACAATAAAGAGGGCTTGGAGCTTCCATCATCCATGAAAAGTTTTGAACTTCTACCAATCTTTGTAAGTAATTTCTGCAACTTACTTTAGATTATTCACACACAAATCATTCCTTAGAGATCCTTGGAATGTCTAGGACACTAACAGCTAGGTCGTGCTAAATTGGTATCACGCTCTCGGGTTATGATATCGGTGAGATTTTCACGACAGGTTACTTATTAGCACATGCTATAGTTACAGGTCATGATTTTCGAAGTTATGTTTTCGGTTTCAGAACACGCATGTTGTTTCCAAGTTCATGATTATATTTTCAGTTTACATATATGATTTTTAAATCGTGTTTATGTTTCGATACACGATTTAATTTTTAGCTCATGTTTACATGATACAGTCTTACAGTCATGTTTCCAATTTTCATTGTATAAATTACAGTCATGTTTTCATTTTTCGCTTTACAATCTCAATCATGGTTTCAACTGACGTTATTAAGCTCTCATGTCAAGTTTGACGTTTTCAAGTTATTTTGACATCTCCAGGTCATGTTTACAGATTTCAGTTTATGTTGACGTTTTCAAGTCATTTAACGTCTTCATGTAATATTTACAATTTTCAGGTCATGTTGACGTTTTTAAGTCATAACACATTTGTCGGTTTACATGTTTATAAGTTTTCGGGCACGATGTTATGTTTTAGTTTTCCAAGTTACGTTACAGGTTTTAGTCAAGCTTATGATCTTACAGTCACGTTTTGCAGTTTCATTTTACGAAATACGCATGATTCATTTATGTAAAGTACTTTAAGATTACTTTTTTCAAGTTTATTATAAATATTTTATTTTCAGTGTTCACTCACCAGATCATTCAAATGGCCTAACCCACCCTTCTCCCAGTTTCATGTTAAAGATTTCATGCATGTAGAGAACGAGCATTGGAGACGATGAGCGCCATCTGCATTCATCAAATGCAGTCAATATGAGTAGTCATTAGTCATTAGGTTTACGAGTGTCAAGGGTCCATAAACGTACACTGTTGTTTCATGTTAGTCCATGTGGGCACATTTCTTTAGTTATATAATTCAAGTTATTATAATTATATTTTGAGCAGTTCATATTTAATGATGTAATTTTATAGTAGGTTAATAAGATAATGCATGTATATATGGGACAAATATAGGCTAGGAGACCATTCACGCCATGTTAGGTATGTATAAGTCATGAGTAGTCATGTAGTGCACGTGTAAGTTAAGGCTCAGTGAGATGATAACGTCGTTTCCTGCCAGTCATGTCCTGAGACACTGGGATATGACAGTGCGGGATTGGGATTTTAGTTCGAGGGGAAAACGTGACAACCTTAAGACGGATAAAATAAAACTACAATAAAGTCGAATTACCAATCACATTAACTCATGTGACTCTGGATAGAATCCATACATACAGTTGGCTAAGGCTCTAAAATTTAGTTCAAAATTAGCGTTACTAAATCTAAAGAAATTTTAATTTCTAAATATAGAATATGAATTTATAATATCGGTAAATGTTCCATTTTAAAAACTCGTTTACAGTCGCTCAAAATTTAATACAATTCATGACTATCCCTGATATATTCGAGGCTCAATATCATTTTTATATTTTGAGACCCCTGTACTATAACATAAAATTTTAGAATACTAAACCATTAATTATTTAAGAGATATAATAAAATAGAAATGAAAATCATAGACAGATGTCTCATCCTCAGCCGTACTGCCCTTGAAATTGTGTTATAATCACTTGGCTTTGGTTTAGTATTTAGAACAAAATTTTCTTTAGATTTGTTCAGAATTTGTCATTGAGTCAGCAAAAATGTCTCGAGTAAAGTGAGATTAATTAGATGCATATTAGAGAGTACTTTCTTCAGAGGTTAGAGTAGAGCTATTCAATAAATAAATAAAACAAAAGGAGGACTGCGCGTTGCCTGCAACTGCAAAAGGCTGGAATAGGGCCATAATTGAATGCGAAGAACGTGCTCATTCACAGTCAGATTCCCTCTCTCCCACTCCCTCCCTTCTTCATTAATTGCATTTCTTAATCACAAATTTAATTACCATTAACATCTTAATTATTGAAAATTTGAAATTGAAAGTTGGGGTATGTAAATTGGTGAGATATTTCATTTAAGATGATATTAGTAAATGTCTATTATTTAAATATGTTATATTTGTAATGATTTTTGAATTCCTATTAATAAAAAAGTTTGATTTTTTTTTTTATGAGAGAATATGAAACATATTTATACAAATATTTATAAGAGAATATAAAAAGATAAAAAAAAGTCATTATAACATCAATAAATAATTAAAACAACAACCAATTTTACTTGGTCATAAACCGAAAGTTGAGATTGTTATGATTCATTAAAGATCATTTGATAACAACATTGAATTTTTTACTCAATCAAAATTTCCTGTTCATATATGGAAAATTGAGATTATTATAATTTATTTAAGACTATTTTATGATAAATTGGTAAATTGAATTTCTTCCTCAAATTAAGGACGACTTCATATATTTTTAGGATGCATCAGACAACAATAATTTTTTCAGCCTTTATATATTAAATTTATTTTTATATTTTCAACCATCACTTAATATGTCTATATTACATATTTTTTTGGGGTTAAATTCTAGCATATTATTCTCTATTTTTCAACTACCACGTTTGTCTACTTCTTGTGATCCAAAGTTATATAATATAAAAAAAAATGATTATTATTTCTTTTGAAAAAAATATTCTAGCAGGAGAATATACTCTATACTTGTTGCAAGTGGAGGGCAGATTTGTTATTTGATGCCTGTAGTTAGATTTTAACCGGAATGGGTCCATTTTCCATTGCTCAAAAAATACTCTCCTGTCAATTGATACATTTTCCTATTTTCTAATGAGTAGATTAACCAGGAAGGTGATTATGAAGGTGCTTTATAATAAACAATGCTTTAAGAAGATGAAGAAAAAAACTACATAAATGTGTGCTTTTTTATTGTAAGATCTAATTGTGCGGCTTAAACTCTGCTCTAAGATTTTAATTACATGTAATCACGAGACTATTGAATGATTAGATAAGTAAAATATATTATAATACAAATTAGTATTGTTATTATCTAAAAATTGACAGTAAGCCCAACAAAGGCCAGGACCAACCCATAAAGTATGTATTCATGTAACCATGAAGGGTCCAAGTCACTTTGACGGTTAGGTCATGGTTTGGGAGACACACGATACACTAAAGTGAGGCTGAATGCACAATGAATCCTTAGCCAAACTGATGAGCAGAAAATATATCAATATTTATCATCCTTTTTACTTAATATTTTGTATAGTTTCTCGAGTTTTATGAATGTTTTGATGTGTTTGTGTTTATTTTGTAGATAAATAAAGTTTCGGAATTCACTGGAATCAAATCGGGGCTAAAACGGCGAAAAACAGATGAAAAATGGCAAAATGAGAAATTTACCGTACACGCGTCGCGACGCGCAGGACCTCTGCGTCGCAACGCGCAAGTAATAATTCAGCTGCCGACACGCGTCATCATTTGCGTCATAATGACGTCAGCACTGTAGCACGCGTCGCAACGCCCAACCCTCAACGCGTCGCGACGCCGACACAATAATTCAGCCGCCATTTCCTGTAGCGTGCGTCGCGACGCGGGCCGATTTTAAAGCCTATAAATTGAAGCTGATTTCAGTTGATTTTCTTCATACTTTCTTCTGGGCTTAAAATACTAAGAAGATAGTATCTTGTTTGTTTAATTTCAGCTTTCTTGTATTTAATTTTATTTTAGCAATAAAATTGTGTGTGTTTTACTTAAAGCATGAGTAGGTAACTTCTTTCTGTTGGGGTGAAAAGGTGAGACTTTTATTATGATAGTTTAGATTAATCGCCATTCTTTATAATATATAAATTATCTTAAAACCCGACTTACTGTGATACCGCCTTTATGGTCGATTGGACTTAATTAAATTAATTTTGACCTGACTTAATTGGATACCGTCTTTATGGTCGGTTGGAATTAATTAAAATCTGACTTAATCAGGATACCGCCTATATGGTCGGTTGGTAATATAATGCAAATTTATATGTTATAATAAGAGAGATTTCTAGATTTGAAATAATAAAAGTGGATCATCTAACCCCATCATTTTATTTCACTGTTGTAATTTTTACCTTTTTAATTTTCAATTACTTGCACGATGTTTTTATTTATTTTTATCTTTAGTAGTCCTAGATATTTGTCGTAACTAAGTACAATATCTAGGGTTGTGATGAATTCCAATATCAATGGTTTTATAAGTTGATTTGTCTTGTGTCTTGTGTAATGTTTTGGTTTATTTATTGAGTCTTAAACTTAATGCTTCTTGTTAATTGGCCACTAATAAGATTGATTTGGTAAACTTAAAATGAACTTGACGAAGGGATTTTAGGTTTCAGCCTTAGACTCAATAGCTCACGATCTCACATTCACCTTAAGAGATTTCCTTCCAGGATAGACATATACATGTCGGGCGTGGGTAGCCATAATTGGAACTTAATCTTAATGAATTCAGAGTTTCTTAATTAACTTAGACATATAGTTAATTAGGTGTTTGCATCTGACCATCGATAGATGCTTTTGCATATCTTCGTGTTCCAAGTTAATAAACCGACATAATATTACACAAACATAAGATGGTCACTTCATCTTTAGAAGAATATTGGAAGGATTCACAACCTTAGATAGTTTTATAATATTGATTACTTTTAGAATTTACTTTCACATTATTTTATTTACTTATTTTAGATAAATTCACCATCCAACCAACAATCAAATCAATTAGATACGTGTAGAAATTTAGCTTCATAAATTAATAGCATAGGTATTAAGTCCTCGTGAGATCGATACATTTTTATACTACTTGAAAGATACGTGCGCTTGCGTAATGTGAGGGATTTCACTGATCAAGTTTTTGGCGTCGTTGCCAGTGACTTATTTTCTTGCGTTATTAATTTCGAGGTTAGATACTTTACTTGTGTCTAATTTGTTTATACTTATTATTTTTATTTTCTTGTGTTTCTGTTTCAGTTTCAGTTTCTTAGACACTACATGAGAAGAAGTAGAAGCTTTGAAATCCGTCCGCTTGACCCAGAAATTGAAAAACTATCAGACAATTGATAAGGGAAATGTGAGAAGATCAAGAAGCACTAATCAACATGAACAAACAAGAACCTGAACCTTTGGAAGTTGCACCACCAATTCCCATTCGAGACAAAACAATTTCGGTGGTTGACAGCTTCATATAATGTATTGTACTTCACCTCTTAGCTGCAAATGCTTGTGACATAAAAATATGCATTTAGATGATACAACAATCAGTTCAGTTTGGAGGAAATACAACTGAAGATCCTAATGCCCACATCAGTAACTTCTTGGAAGTTTGTGGCACATTCAATTACACCCGAGCTTAGAAGAAGCAATGCGCATGTTTGTGTTCCCATATTCTTTGAAAGACAGAGCTAAGACTTGACTTCATTCACTACAAATAGTTATATCACAACTTGGAACACTCTTGCCACCAAATTCCTTGCAAAATACTTTCTCCTAGCCAGAATAGCAAAGTTGAGGAACGACATCACATCATTTGTACAACATGATTCATAATCCTTTTGCGAAGCATGTGAAAGATACAAGGAATTGCTCCGAAAATATCCTTACCATGAAATTGCAAAGTGGCTTCAAGTCCAAACCTTCTACAATGGACTTTCTGGATTGATAAAAACTACAATTGATGCTACTGCTGGAGGAGCTTTAATGGCAAAAGGAGTGGATCAGGTTTGGCACTTAATTGAAGAAATGGCCAACAAAAATTCTTTATGGCCAACAAAAAGGAGCATGATCTAACGAATAGCAGGAATCCACGAAGTATGAGCCAACTCAGTTGTGAATGCCAAACTAGATCAGATTTGCAAATGCCTGTAAACGCTTAGCATGCAGGTTAATGCTGGATCCACAAGTTCACCATATGGAGGAGCACCAGTGGCAGAATCTTACAATCAATATGATGAGACTATAAACTATGTCAGCAATTTCAACAGATAGGGAAATAATCCGTATTCCAATACCTACAACCCAGGTTAGAGGAATCATCCCAATTTCGCATAGAGCAACACTTCAGGGCAAAGGAACAATCCACCACCCGGATTCCAACAGCAGAATAAAGGCCAAGAGTATGAAAAAGAACCAGGAATAACAGAAGTGCTTGCCCATGTGAAAAAGCAAGAAGCCAAATATGATGCTATGCTTCAAAGCCAATAAGCTTCTATAATGGCACTAGAAAATCAAATGGGACAATTGGCCAATGCTCAGAGTTACAGACTGCAAGGTACCGTTCCTAGCAACACAGAACCAAATCCAAGGAACAGAGGGAATGAGCAATACCAAACCATCACTTTGAAAAACGGCATTGAAATCAACAAAGATGTTGGAGTCAAGGCATATACTGAGAATGTTTCAAAAGAAAGCAATGAAGCAAATCCGCAAATAGAGGAAAAAAAGGCAAAAGAAAATGATCGAGAAAGATTTACTCCACCTCCACATTTTCCACAACGTCTCCAGAAACACAAACTGGACAAGCAATTTGCTCGATTCCTGGAGATATTCAAAAAGCTGCATATCAACATTCCATTTGCAGAAGCATTGGAGTAGATGCCTAGTTATGTCAAATTCATGAAAGATATTCTGTCATGAAAGCGAAGATTGGGAGATTACGAGACGGTAGCACTGAGAAAAAAAATACAGCGCCATCATTCAGATGAAGCTTCCCTCAAAGTTGAAGGATCCTGACAGTTTCACCATCCCTTGCACCATAGGAGAACATTACTTCGGTAAGGATTTATGTGATTTAGGTGCTAGTATTAACTTGATGCCTTTGTCTATTTATAGGAAACCGCAGCTTGGAGAAGCAAAGCCTACCTTAGTTACTCTACAACTTGCTGACAGATCACTCACATTTCCGAGAGTTGTAGTGGAAGATGTACTTGTCAAAGTCGACAAATTCATTTTCTCAGCAGATTTCATTGTCCTTGACATGAATGAATATAGAGATGTACCCATCATCATCGGGAGACCATTCTTGGCTACAAGTCGAACCATTATTGATGTACAAAAATATGAACTAACCATGAGAGTGCATGACCAAGAAGTAACATTCAATGTTTTCAAAGCTATGAAATTTCCAAATGACGAAAGGGAGAAGAAATGTTTCAGACTTGATGTAATAGATAGTATCATCCAGAACACTGATGCAATGCAACTTTCCACTTACAAACTTGAAGCAAGCATCACCAACATGACTGACAAAGAAATAGATGATGAGATTCTGGAATATATCAACTATCTTGATGAAGCCTCTCGCTTCAGATCGACACCACATGTGGAAAGCTTGGAACTACCGAAAAAGAAGTGAATCAAGCCCTCGATTGAAGAAAACCGCAGCGGGAACTAAATCTATTTCCAAGCCATCTCAGGTATGCATATTTAGAGAACTCTTCTGATTTACCTGTGATTATTTCTTCGTCGCTAACATAAGTGTAGGAAGATAAGTTGTTGAGAGTGCTACGAGAGCACAAGAGAGCTATTGGCTGGACTATAGCAGACATTTGAGGCATCAGTCCATCCTTTTGCATGCATAAAATCCTGATGAACGATGAATACAAAGCCACAGTGGAGCATCAATGAAGACTGAATCCAATCATGAAGTAAGTCGTAAAGAAAAAAATCATCAAATGGCTAGATGCAGGCATCATCTACCCATCTCTGACAGCTTTGGGTGAGTCTTATGTAATGTGTACCCAAGAAAGGAGGAATAATTGTAGTCACAAATGAAAAGAATGAGTTGTTTCCGACAAGAATAGTGACTGGATGGAGAGTATGCATGGACTACAGGAAACTGAACAAAATAACATGGAAGGATCATTTCCCGCTACCATTCATTGACCAGATGCTAGACAGACTGGCAGGGCATGATTTCTACTGTTTCCTGGATGGATACTCATGATACAATCAGATTGCCATCCCCCTAGAAGATCAGGAGAAAACAACCTTCACATGCACGTATGATACTTTTGCTTTCCGCAGGATGCCATTTGGACTATGTAATGCTCCTGCCACATTTCAATGTTGCATGATGGCCATCTTTTCAGACATGATAGAACAAAGCATGGAAGTTTTCATGGATGACTTCTCAGTGTTTGGAGACTCATTCGACCACTGCTTGCAAAATCTGGAAAAAATGTTACAAATATGTGAAGATACTATTCTGGTATTGAATTGGGAGAAATGCCACTTCATGGTGCAGGAAGGCATTGTCCTGGGACATCGAATCTCATAAAAGGGAATTGAGGTAGAAAAAGCAAAAATTGTGACGATAGAAAAATTACATCCACCATCATCCGTCAAAGGGATTCGAAGCTTTCTCGGGCATGCAGGATTTTACCGGAGATTCATCAAAGATTTCTCTAAGATTGCTAAACCATTATGCAATCTGCTGGAGAAAGACGTGTCGTTCCACTTCACCAAAGAAAGCCACCATGCCTTCGAGATCTTGAAATAGAAGTTGGTCTCTACCCCCATCCTAGTAGCACCAGATTAGACGCTCCCATTTGAAGTGATGTGTGATGCCAGTGATTTTACTATAGGTGCAGTTTTAGGACAACGTAAGGCAAAAGCTTTTCACACCATTTACTAAGCCAGAAAAACTTTGAATGAAGCACAACTCAACTACACAAAAACTGAAAAGGAGTTGCTCGCAGTTGTGTTTGCTTTTGATAAATTTCGCTCCTATTTACTGGGTCCCAAAGTGGTGGTCTACACAGATCATTCAGAAATCAAATACCTGATAGCGACGAAAGATGTCAAGCCCAGATTGATCTGTTGGGTGCTTCTACTGCAAGAATTTGACGTGGAGATCTGAGATAGGAAAGGGACAGAAAATCAAGTGGCATATCACTTGTCGAGACTCAAAAATGGAGGTATAACTGGCACTGAGCTGACAATCAAAGAAACTTTTCCAGATTAACAGTTGTTTGCCATCAAGGAGCAGGAAGTCCTATGGTATGCTGATTATGTAAACTACATAGTATCGGGGAAATGGCCGTTGGAATGGACACATCAGCAACAGATGAAATTTTCAAAGAAGTCAAGTATTATGTCTGGGATGAGCCGTACCTATTTAAATGTTGTACTGATTAGTTAATACGGCATTGTGTACCACATGAGGAGGTCAATAGTGTCCTGCAGTATTGTCATTCAACACCATACGGTGGACACTTCAGCGGACACAAAACCGTGGTTAAAGTGCTACAATCAGGTTTTTTCTGGTCCACTTTATTTAAAGATGCTCACTTATTCATTCTTTACTGTGACAGTTGCCAGAGAACGAGAAATATTTCGAGGAGGAATGAAGGACCTCTTCAAAGCATTATCAAAGTAGAGATATTTGATGTATGTGAAATTGATTTCATGGGACCATTCGTTCCATCATATGAAAACCTGTACATTCTGGTTGCAGTAGACTATATCTCTAAATGGGTTGAAGCAATAGCACTGCCATCAAATGACTCCAAAGTGGTGTTAAAATTTCTCAAAAAGAATATTTTCACTCACTTTGGAACACCTCGAGCGATCATCAGTGATGTTGGCACACAATTCTGCAACAGATACTTCAATGCACTCCTAGCCAAATATGAAGTTACTCACAAAGTTTCCACTACCTACCATCCATAGAAAAGTGGTCAGGTTGAAGTTTCCAACAGAGAAATCAAAAGAATCCTGGAGAGAACTATTGGTTCAACACGGAGGGACTGGTCTACAAAATTGGATGACGCATTATGGGCCTAGCGGACAACTTACAAGACTCCCATTGGAATGTCCCCATATCGATTGGTATTTGGGAAAACATGCCATCTGCCCGTAGAGCTCGAACATAAAGTGTATTGGGCACTGACAAAGCTGAATTTTGATATGCAAGCAGCATGGGAGAAACGGCTCCACCAAATGAATGAATTGGAGGAATTTTGTCTCCAAGCATATGAGAATGCCAAACTGTACAAAAAAAAGACCAAGAAGTGGCATGATCAGAAAATAGTGCGCAGACAATTGGAACCAGGGCAGCAGGTATTGTTATACAACTCAAGGTTGAAACTTTCCCTGGCAAGCTGAAATCACAGTGGTCAGGTCCATTTGTGACCCAAGTGTTACCATACAGAGCCGTTGTGACAAGCACTACTGGGGGGAATCCATTAAGTGACAAAAATAGAGTCTTACACTGGCAGATCCAGCCTAACGTTCGAGAAATCATGTCTAGCCGACGACATTAAACTTAGCGCTAGCATGGAGGTAACCCATGCAATTTGTGTATATATTAAAATTTATGTGTTTTATTTTTGTGACAGGATGGAAGACGTTCTCGTAAAAATTCACAAGCATTTTCCTTCTCTCCCTCAAAACTCGCTGATGAAAGTCTGCAAAGCACGCATTGAAAGAATGAGACTTCTGATGATCAAAGGTATTCCTAGTGATATTCGTTGGATAATTGAAGCACGAGTCCGTTTGGCAGGCGAGTCATCTGACTCTTTTATTTCATTTCTGCCTGGTTTCGAAAAAAACACCTATACTAAGAAAAGAAGAGCCAAACGATTAGGTGTTTGTTATAAATTTGCATGCAATACTCGTTGTCGCTCTTTAGGAATAATGTCTGATAATCGCGAAGATAAAATAAAATTCATTAGGGATGACATGAGTAAGGAGTCATTAGATGACATATCATTGACTCTTAAGATGCATCCCAATGGATATATCTATCACGCAATTCGCAATTTACATACACAGTAAGATAACAATTGAGTCTCGGGAATCTGACTTTAAAAGACTATATTTACCAATTTATAAGAAAATTGGATGGGAAGCTTGTCTCTGACCCATAGAGGTCATTCATGCCGTTAATACTTGTACATATTATTGTTTTGATTTCTTTGTCTTTACATAATAATTGTGATTTGCTTTATTTTGATTCCCTTTTATTTTCACCGACAAGATCCAAACTTTTTGACTTTCCCGATTTATTTTACTGTTCAGCTAATAATTGTCATTTTGCAGGTACTGGTGCTATTATTACTCGCCCTTTTTCAGGATCTATAAATTCAACTCACCATTGCTCTCTTCAACACATCTAGATTAGAGAGAGTAAAAAAAATGGAAGTAACTTCAAGAAGACGAGTCATGAATATCTGTGTGTTTTGCGGAACTAGTTCTGGATCTAAGCCAGAATTTATTGAGGCAGCAAAAGAATTGGGTAGAGTCATGGTAGAGAGAAATATGCACTTAGTATATGGCGGTGGCAATCTTGGACTGATGGGTTACTTTTCAAAAGCCGTACAAGAAGGAGGTAGTCAAGTTTTGGGAATCATTCCAAAACCTTTGGCGGAGGAAAATCTTATCGGACAATCAAACGGAGAGGAATGCATCGTATCAGGTATGTCCGAATGACTTATTGAAATGATTAATCATGTTGATGCTTTTATTGCTTTCCCAGGTGGCTCAGGTACGATGGAGGAAATCTTCACAGTGGTATCTTGGGCGAACTTAAACATATACCAAAAACCAATTGGACTATTTAATGTTGTTGGATTGTTTGACTTTCTTTTTGTGTTTCTTGAAGGTGCCAGGAGAAATGGGTTCCTTTCAAAACTCGTAAAAGATATCCTCTTCACTGGTAGAACAGCTAGTACTTTAATTGACCAACTCTTGATGTATGAACCAAATATTGACCCTATCTTTTCCAAGTTGAACTGGTCTGATAATGATCGTGGTAAGAAGCGTAAGATAAATCTGAAGCTTAACCTTTAGTTATCTTTTTAATTATACAATTCCACGCTAATCAGGTAATGTCTTATAAACCTTTCTTCTTCTTTTTAGATATTGGGGACAATGTCTCAATTAGGTTTGGGGGATGGGAATAGTCGACTAGTATCTTGTTTTTATCAAACAAAATTTTGATTTTTTTTGAATTTTTATGTTTTAAACTTGACTAACTAAGTGGAATTGTGTTTTGAGATAGCTGTGTAAGGATTTTCCCCTCCTGAGACGTATCTCAGCCTAATTCATAACTAGTTAATTTTTGTTTATTTCATTTTGAATTATTTAAATTCGTGAATTCTCCATAATATTGACTAAATTTGATCTTCATATGCTCATTTGAAAAGTATCATCAACATAGATGGTAACATACGAACATGGGTTATATATGAAAGTTTGTAATATTCAGTACTCCAGTTTATTGGAGAAAGCATCTGAAAGCGATGGAATAAAAAAAATGTATATAAATAATTAACCATGCTTTTACTTAGTAACCGGACGTCTTGCCTCAGTAAACAGTGACTGTTTGCGTCAAACGGTAAAAGCCCGAGTTAATAATAATAAAGTTTCTACTTAATTACCGGACGTCTTACCTCAGTAAACAATGATTGTTCGAATCAAACGGTAGAATTTTTAACATCTGAGATTTGAGTAATTAAGTCCGTAGAGGTGTCTTAACACATAGTGCCCTAAAGCCAACTGGTTTGGGAGTCACTGGCCCAAAGCTCGCTACAAGGATTGAAGATGTTATAATTTAAAAAAATTTAAACAAAATACATTTCCAAAAAGGTGTGAACTCTGGTATAACTTTAGGACAAAAATATTACTCTATTCTCAACTACACTTATGAATATTGTGGGCACAATGACTTGATTAATACCTTATTAGTTGTGTATATGGAGAATGGTAAAAATAATCAGAGAATTTACTTATTTGGTAATTTAGAAAGAAAGAAAACAACTATCAACTTGGATAAGAATTTCATTTGTTTTATTACTAACTTGTTTATCTTTTTATTTTGTTTTGTGTGAGTGATTGTACATTTGATTGACGTTTGTGGGTATCGCGCTATAAGGCCTCACGAGACTACAACTCGTCCACTAGAGACACATAGGGGTTTAAAGGCTTGTTGCATACGCTAAATGTAACCGTGATCTCTACGAAAATGACTTAGTTTAATTTTATTTTAAAGTTGTTTATTGCATTTTATTTTTTTTTGCTCGAGGACTAGCGAAATGTTAGGTTTGGGGGTGTGATGAGCGGAAAATATATCAATCTCTACCGCCTTACTTAATATTTTGTATAGTTTCTTGAGTCTTATGAACGTTTTGATGTATTTGTGTTTATTTTGTAGATAAAAAAAGTTTCGGAACTCACTGGAATCAAATAGGGGCTAAAACAACGAAAAACAGATGAAAAATGGAAAAATGGAAAATTTATCGTACACGCGTCACGACGCGCAGGACCTCTGCGTCGCGACGCGCAATCAATAATTTAGCTGCCAACACGCGTCATCATTTGTGTCATAATAATATCAGCACTGTAGCAAGCGTCACGACGCCCAACCATCAACGCGACACTGACACAATAATTCGGCCGCCATTTCTGTAGCACGCGTCACGACGCGCAGGACCTCTGCGTCGCGACACGCAATCAATAATTTAGCTGCCAACACGCGTCATCATTTGTGTCATAATAACGTCAGCACTGTAGCAAGCGTCACGACACCCAACCCTCAATGCGACACCGACACAATAATTCGACCGCCATTTCTGTAGCACGCGTCACGACGCAGAAGGCTTGGCGGGTCGTGACATGGGCCGATTTTGAAGCCTATAAATTGAAGCTGATTTTAGTTAATTTTCTTCATACTTTCTTCTTGGGATTTTCCTTAGAATACTAAGAAGAGAGTATCTTGTTTGTTTAATTTCAGCTTTCTTGTATTTAATTTTATTTTAGCAATAAAATTATGTGTGTTTTATTTAAAGCATGATAGGTAACTTCTTTTTGTTGGGGGTGAAAATGTGAAACTTTCATTATGATAGTTTAAATTAATCTCTCTTCCTTATAATATATAAATTATCTTGAAACCTGACTCAATGAGATATCACCTTTATGGTCGGTTGGACTTAATTAAATTAATTTTGACCTGACTTAATTGGATACCGCCTTTATGGTCGGTTTGAAATAATTAAAATCTGACTTAATCAGGATACCGCCTATATGGTCGGTTGGTAATATAATGCAAATTTATATATTATAATAAAAGAGATTTCTAGATTTGAAATAATAAAAGTGGATCCCCTAACCCCAACATTTAATTTCATTATTGTAATTTTTACCTTTTTAATTTTCAATTAGTTGCATAATGCTTTATTTATTTTTGTCCTTAATAGTCCTAGATATGTGTCGTAACTAAGTACAATATCTAGGGTTGTGATGAATTCCAATATCAATGGTTTTATAAGTTGATTTGTCTTGTGTCTTGTGTAATATTTTGGTTTATTTATTGAGTCTTAAACTTAATGCTTCTTGTTAATTGGCCACTAATAAGATTGATTTGGTAAACTTAAAATGAACTTGACGAGGGGATTTTAGGTTTCAGCCTTAGACTCAATAGCTCACGATCTCACATTCACCTTAAGAGATTTCCTTCCAGGATAGATATATACCAGTCGGGCGTGGGTAGCCATAATTAGAACTTAATCTTAATGAATTCAGAGTTTCTTAATTAACTTAGACATATAGTTAATTGTGTTACTTTGGGTGTTTGCATCTGACCATCGACAGAGGCTTTTGCATTGCTTTGTGTACCAGGTTAATAAACTGACATATTACACAAACATAAGATAATCAATTCAACTTTAGAAGAATATTGGAAGGATTCACAACCCTAGATAGTTACATAATATTGATTTATGTTAGAATTACTTTCGCATTGTTTTATTTACTTGTTTTAGATAAAAATCACCATGCTACCAACAATCAAATCAATTAGATACGTGTAGAAATTTAGCTTCATAAATTAATAGCATAGGTATTAAGTCCTCGTGGGATCGATATATTTTATACTACTTGAATGATACGTGCGCTTGCGTAATGTGAGGGATTTCACCGATCACAAACCAACTTAGGGGACCTTGGCCCGCAATGGATCCTTTGTGGAATGGGCTAGTGGAGAACCAATACTCATAGAAGGCCCAAAACATATCATCATCCAAACACATGTTCGTAAATAGTTTCGTGTATGATTCGATTATGCGTAAGTCTCAAGCACGTGATTACTTTTATAAAAAGATTGATTGACGGTTAAGAAATCCTAATCTAATCTTAATCCAATTGTTATAAGGGAAAATAGTCTTCTTCTATAAAATAGAGGAAAAAACGTGATCATTACCATATAACATGAGGATTTATGCTATCTTATAGGGATCATATTCACTAACCTATTCAATTAAGGTTTCCTCTCAAAACCTATATAAAGAAGACCATTCTTCACATAATACATATCTTAACCTGTAGTTTTTACGTTTCTTCAATCAATAGTTGCTAAAAAAAATCCCGAACACCATTTTTGCAAATATTCTTTCTGTCCAATAAGGGTGGCAAAAAAATCAGGGCCGGGCCCGCGAGTAGTAGAGGCTCAGTTCGGGAATTAAAAACATATTTAAATTTTTTATTAATAAAAAACCGAGCTGGATAAAGCCCGGCCTGAGTCGGGCCGGCCTGGCAGATGCTCGGGCCGGGCTTTTCCCGGGCTCGGGCCAAAAAAAATTACCACGCTCGGGCAAGGCTTATCAAAGCCCGGGCCCGGCCCGACCCATTACCACCCTGTCCCTTACTGTCCAAGAACATGTCTTTTCATTCTTAAGTATGAAACTCTATTTCAACTTTCTTGAATTATAAGAAACCCCTATCTCCATCACTATAAACACTTATCCACCATTATATACCTAATTCTAGTCAAGAATCTCTATATTTCTTGACAAAATTCAATCAGAAAACCCTATATATGTTTCTTAGACTCCAAGAAACATTCCCGCAATAATGATAAGCTTTTCGCAGTAGCAATATCTCCATAAACATATCCAAACCCTAGTTCTCCATTATTTACTACTGTAATCTGCTCCCACACGCCACTATCAATACCTATTACTCTTGAACAACTGTTGGGAGATTATCGTACCGCAAGTATACGGTATCAAGTTTTAGTAAAAGATAAGTAAAGAATGTCGAACCCACATGGATTATAATCAAATTATCACTAAATACTATAATTAGTAAACCTAACTTTATTTAGAAGCAATTTAAAATAATTCAAATTTAAAACTAAAAGCTGATTAGGAGAAATAAAGAAAAGAAAGCTTCTGGAGTCTGATTTCACCTAGCTATCCCCTATGTAATTATTATGCCAATCAATTATTACTCAATTTTGTTATTTGTAAGTCAAGAATCCTAAATTATTCTAACTCCCTCTCCCGAGTGCTGAGTGAAAATATTATCAACTACTGACTTCGATATCCCTATAAAAATCTAGTAATCAACAACTCATTATGCTCTGTGAATCTTTATTAACGACTTCAAAGGGATTATAGATTTCTCCCGAACTCTACAAATCTCATAAGTTATATTCTCTAGATCCTATTCAAAATCCCTTTTCTCGAGCAATAGATTCTAAACATGCATCATCTTAATTTGTGGCCAAGAAACTAGAAGCATTAAACACAAGAGAATATAAATAAGCTGAATTAAAACTTCATAACAATTAAATTGGCAATCAATACATAGGTTCGAGCATAGGTTACATCATCCTCTAGAACAATAGAGTTAGTTCATGACCAAAGATAAAAATAATAAAAATAGGGTCATGAACATATTAGAAATCATAGAGTTGAAGAAAGAAACTAGAAGATAAAACCCGAAACGAATCATTTCGTCTTCGGACGTCACCGCCTTCGTCTCCTCTTGTCGCTCTTCAATCTTCCTCTTCGGATCTCTCTAAAATATGTGTTTAGAACTCTTGAGTTGTGTATCTTTCTCTCCTCTAGGGTTTTGGACGAGCTTCTATCTTGGAGTCTTTATGCTTGTAAAATAATGGTTCTTGAAGATTTTGGACATCTGTCGCAGCGTCGCGACACCAAATCCTTAGGAATTTCTATGTTGGATCCTGTACGGGCGTCGCGACGCCACCTAATTTTTCAGGATGAGTTATTTATGCATATTTAGCTTTCCCGCGTGCTTCCTTTGCCTCTGTAAGGCTCCAAAACACGTACATTTGCTCCAAAATCCATGTTCCAATGCTTCTTATCAATAAAATATAAAACAAACTATAAAATACATTAAATGACACGAAACCTAATAAAATAGTAAGATAAGAATACATGAATAAGTGGGTATAAACCGCACTTATCAAACAGCCCACGATCGAGTGACTCCAGCGCCGTAAGATATCCGGCCAGAAATCAAAATTGTAACTTGGGAATATCTAGGCCATGTCAATGCCTAGATACGCATAGTGAAGTGACCTCACTCCCCAAACTCACAATATCTCAAGATGGGTTTCGTAGATCACAGCCTGCCCAAGATTTATAGTCAGATCTAATTCAATCCAGTCCAACTAAGTCAGACAAAAGAGATCCCGCGTCAACCAATTCAAAGGTGATGTCTTGTAGATGAAAATCCTGCCACAAGTATTATACACCGTATTTGCTGTAATCACGAGACTATTGAATGACTAAATAAGTAAAATATATTATATATTTTTATTTTTGATATGTACCATTATTTTGTATTAATTATTTAACACATGTCTCATTGGTTTCGAATGTAATAACAAAACCGAGACTTCGATTTGATAAGGATCATGATACATAAAAACGTAAGTTTAAGTAGGCGATAAAATCAGTAAATTACTGATAAAGCTAACTAATGGTAGGGATGACAATGGATAAGATATGATACGAGAATGTCAATCGGGTATGAGAAATTATACATGTACGCTGTTATAACATATTGGGCCCCTTACTCATATTTCACATGCATATTATTACTTTTAATAGTACATGAATGTTAATATTTATACCTGATTTGTCCAACCAAAGTGTATTGAAAATTATATCCATACATATATGTGAACCATGATGTAAATTTAGGGATGGCTGAAATATATATTAGTGGATTAATTTTTAATCATATATTATTTTTTGAGTGATAAAAAAGCATAAGAAAGTAAATGAAATTACAAAATTTATCTTGGGCTTTGGCATGTGGATCGAATTCAAGGGTTTTCAAAACTCCAAGTTTTTGATTCGTGAACGTGGACGATTTTGTGGTGATTTTCTGAACACTAAAGAGTATTTTTGAGGAAAAACTGATTCTATTACTATAAGAATGGAATTGACAAGTATTACAAACTTTACAAAAAGCCTCAATTTTCTCTATACTCTCAAAGTTTTATTTACTTGAAGTTTTATGTTTGGGATGGTTTGAGCTCTCAATTAGTTCTCTATTTATAGTGAAACTGAAGCTCACTATTACAACCACTCAATTAATGCAGTTAAAGTTATTTTGGTATTTTGTACCATTTTCAAAAGGTGTTGTACCATTGTCAAAAAATAGATCTCAATCTTTGACAATGGTGGAATTTTGCATTGTAGCTTAACATTACAATTCTCCCCCTTCAGCTACATTTGAAACAATTGTCATCTGACAGCTATCTCGACTATGTCTCTGCATAGCTCTAGCTTGTCTTGAGTAACCACCTTTGTTAACATGTCGGTTGGATTCTCATATATATATGGATCTTCACTAGTCTCGACAGTTGTTGATCCATCACCTCGCATATCCAATGATATCGAATATCGATGTGCTTCATCCGTGAATGATACATTGAGTTTTTGCTCAAGTCCATAGCACTCTGACTGTCACAATATATCTTGTAACTGTATGCTTGATCCCTAATTCTTAGAGAAAATGATTTAACCATAATATTTCCTTTCCTGCTTCCGCTGCTGCAATATACTCGGCTTCTGTTGTGGATAATGCAATACACCTATGCAATCTTGACTGCCATGACACAGCTCCCTTGCGAAAGTGTAGAGAAAACCTGATGTAGATTTTCTACATCAAGATCTTCTGCCATATCTGAATCTGTATAACCTTCCATGATTGGATCAGCTCTCCTGTAGCACAGACATAACTTTGATGTACCCTTGAGGTACCTGAGAATCCATTTGACCGTCTCTCAGTGTTGTTTTCATGGATTAGAGATAAAACGGCTCGCTACACCCTCTGCGTGAGCAATATCTGGCCTGATACATACCAATGCATATATTAGGCTTTCAACTGCTGAAGAATATGATATTGATGATATCTCCTATATCTCTTTCTTGGATGATGGGCACATACTCTTGCTCATTTTGAAGTGGTGTGCTAGCGGAATACTAACAGGTTTGGCTTTCTATATATCGAATCTCCTGATTATCCGATCAATATAACTTTCATGTGAAAGCCACAACCTTTTACTCTATCTGTGTCGAACTATTTCCATTCCAAAAATCTGTTGAGCTGGTCCTAAGTCTTTCATGTCGAAAGACTTAGAGAGTTCCTTCTTCAACTGGCTGATATTCGCTGCATCTTATCCAAAGATCAATATGTCGTCCACATATAATAGAAAAGCAACGAAATTTTCATATGGAAACCTTTGAATGTAAACATATTGATCCGCTGTAGTTCTTTTACAGTTTTGACTCACCATGAACGAGTAAAACTTCTTGTACCACTGCCTTGGTGCTTGCTTGAGGCTGTACAAGTTGTTATTCAGCTTGCAAACAAGGTTCCATTTTCCTAAAACCTTGAAACCTTCAGGCTGCTCCATGTAGATTTCTTCATTTAGATCACCATAAAGAAATATTGTCTCAACATCCATCTGTTCAAGCTCTAAGTTCAAACTGGCTACCAATCTTGGGATAACTCGAATTGAAGCCATTTTTACAACTGGTGAAAATATTTCATCAAAGTTGATTCCCCTTTTCTGTAAGAATCATTTGACTACTAACTAAGCTTTATGTTTCACCACATTTTCGCTGCCATCTTTCTTCAGCTTGAACACCCATTTGTTCTTCAAAGCCTTTATGCCATGCAGGAGATTGACTATCTCATAAGTATGATTTTTCTATAGAGATTCCATTTCATCATGCATTGTGTGCAACCATTTTTCTTTGTCTTTATGAGATACAACTTCGTTGAAAGTTTCTGGCTCCCCCTCATCAGTGAACAGAATATAGTCAGATCTTGAGTATTTGGTTGATGGAATCCGACCTCGCTCAGATCTTCGTATTTACAGGTTCACTGGTTTCTGGCGGTCTGTTATCATCCAGATCTGTGGATGATCATGTAGCCTCTGATGGAGCGGGTTGAATCTCCACATGTTCAACATCATCTTCCTCCCCTAGTTCTGCTTCTAACATATCATGTACCCCATCATTATCTGTGGACACCCGTGTTGGTGCTGTGGTTGTATCTAGATTTGAATTGGTTTTGTCGGCATCAGAATTATAAGACATCTTAGGCTTTTCAATGTCTTATATAGTCTGGTCTTCAAGAAACACCACATCTCTGCTTCTGATGACCTTCTTTTCCTTCGGGTCCCATAACTTGTATCCAAGTTCCTCATCTCCATAGCCTATGAAGATGCATGAAATAGTCCTTACATCGAGATTTTGCATGAGCTTATTGGATACGAATGCAAAGTCTAAACAGCCGAATGTTCTAAGATGAGAATATGAGGGATTATTACGAGATCACATTTTCTCCGATATCTCAAAATTCAACGGTACAGATGGTGATTTGTTGATCAGGTAGCAGGCGGCACGAACAACTTCTCCCCAGAATAGCTTTGGCAGCTTAGCCATGCTGATCATGCTTCTGACTTTCTCCATAATGGTGTGGTTCATTTTTTTAGCAACACCATTATAATATGGATTGCGTGGAACAGTCATTTCATGACAAATATCATGGCTTCCGCAGCAGGCATAGAACTCTCTAGATATATATTCGCCTCAATTATCTGTGCGGAGGCACTTCAATTTCTTCCATGTTTCACGCTATACCATGGCATAAAATAGTTTGAAATATTTCAGGACCTGGTCCTTTATTTTCAAAAAATACACCCACACTTTCAAAGAAGCATCGTCAATGAAAATCAGAAAGTATTTATTACCGCCTAGTGAATTAACCTCCAAGGGACCATAAACATCATGGTGCACCAGATCGAGCAGCTCTGATCTTCTTGTAGAAGAGAATTTAAAGGAGACTCTATGTTGCTTACTGAATAGACGGTGATTGCAAGGATCTAGAGCAACATTCTTGAAGACAATGATTAGATCTTTTTTTTTCAAGGTAGAAAACCCTTTTCCCACTTATTGACCGAGTCTCTGGTGCCACAGATTTTGAGAAGCCTCTTGTTCAGATACATTGAGGCTTTCTGCACATATCTTCACATGAGTCTTATATAAAGTGCCACAAATATGTCCTCGGGCGACAACCATGACACCTTTTATTATTCTCAATATGCAATTGCTAAAGTGGCTAGCATAGACCTATTTGTCAAGGGCTAACTCCGAGAGTAGATTGAGCTGAAGTTTTGGAACATGTCTCACCTCCTTCAGGGTTATTGTATACCCTACATTTGTCCGCATCTAAATATCACCAATTCCCACAATCTGAGAGGAACAAGTATTTCCCATCTTCACTGCTACAAAGTCTTCTGCTTTGTATATTGTGAAGAAATTCCTATGAGGGGTGACGTGGTAGGATGCTGTAGTATCTACCACCCACTCAACATCTTGAGTTACGGTGTGAAGGCATGTTTCTTCCTGGATGGAGCAAATAACTACATCTTCCGAGGCAACTACTAGTGTCTCCGAATCGTTGTTCTCCGATTGGGAATTGCTTTGACCCTTCTCTCATTGCAGTTTTCGGTAATTCTTCTTTAAGTGGCCTTCTATGCCACAATGATAGCACTTGTAGGTAGGCTTTCTTCTGTCTATGGATTTTCCTCTACTTTTGCTTCTACCTCTTTGTCTACCTCGATTTTTTTATCTTGTTGTCTACCTCGATTCTCTGTGACAAGGGCTTGTGACTTATATGTGCCCACGTCTTTTCTTCTGCCCTTCTTATTTGACAGGGCATCTTTTAGCATAGGCATGGTAAGTTTGCCTCTTGGAGCTGAATTGCTGAGAGTAACCACCAATGTTTCCCAGTTATCGGGAAGAGAACTGAGTAGTAAGAGGGCTTGAACTTCATCTTCCAATTGCATGTCTATTGTAGACAACTAGTTCACCAGGCTTCGGAACTTATCGATGTATTCTGCAATGGAAGTTCCACTCCGTAGCTTCAGGTTCACCAAACGCCTCATTATTAAGGCTTTATTCCGAGCTGTCTTGGCCTGGAATATGTCTTATAATTTTATCCATATTTCGTAAGTATTTATATCTCGTGCTACGTGGTGGAAAACATTGTTGCCGATCCACTACATAATCTGATCTAGAAATCTGTTATTGAGTTTACTAAAGTCATACTCTTTAACAGATTCTGGTCTCACTCCCTTAACCTCGATAATATCGAACAGATCTTTACAGTGCAAATAATCTATCATCCGAGGCCTCTAGAGAGAGTAATTGGTTGCTATTAGAAGAAGAATATTCTATTTCCATTTTAAGTTCAAATTTTAAAATGAAACTAGGATTAAATCGACTGATTTTCACAAATCGGAGGTCGCCGTTACATCCGGAACGATCGAAAATGGTGGATTAGACACTTCATTGGTCTAAATTGCTCAGGGCTGATTTGTCAATTTTTAAAACTCTGGGGCTAAAAAATAAATTTCAAAGATTGAGGGGCTCAATGAAATTTGTCAGGAAAACGTGGCAGACACTGTTGGACAATTATGACAAATAACATCACTATTTGTAAAAAACATTCTGGTTTTTGTACAAATTAACTATGTGACAAAGGAAATTACTATTTTATCATTTTGTAATTAGATTACTTGAATATATAAATGATAAAAGTCCTTATGATTAGTTTCAGATTAATAAGATATGAGACAGTATCAATCCATGAAAGGTTTAATCATTAAATATCCCTAGTCGTAGTATCATCGAGACTGGACATCGATAATGCGGAATAGGCTAGTATTACACTTGTGCGCGTTATGGAAGCGTAACGACATAGTTCTCATATATTTGGGTATTGGATACTCATGCATGTGTAATAGGAGGTTCTATTTACCGATGGTACGGAAACAGCTTCGCTCTGGATAGACCCCTCAGAATCTCATTGGTAGTGTGACTATGTGTCTATGGGAATCCGAATCAGGGTAGGTGTATTTGGTCTTAACCTGATACTTTCATCGCATATACTTGCGACAATCAATACGCTTTGGTTTTGGTCGTCCGGGGCTTTAACAGGTTCTGTGTACGCCTTTTCTGGGTTTAATGAGAATCGTATTGTATTGGGTGTGATGTTAAGATGGAAGTGTCACTTCAGTCATATGGAGATGATGATCACGCAGGGATACAGAACTGGTACTCTAAAGTGTTGCAACCATCGGGGAAGTATGACTAGGTCATGACTTTCCGATTAAAGAGACTAGTTGCTTGTGATCCGATATTAGCTTCGTACGGGGCAGACACAATTCTAGCCCCAGGCCTAGCATGTGACATCCGATTCTAGATCGTAATACGCAATACTTAGTATACTACGCCTGGTATAGATTATGTATTCCTTAAAAGAATATTTTTGGAGAATTGGGTAGGCACGGTGCTTTGCTAGAAGCCAACCATGTCTTGTAAATTGGTAAGAACGTGGTACCGGGTACGCACGTGTTCGGATAGTCCGACGACAGGATTTACTACCAACATATCCAGGAATCTCATAGGTCATTTCCCAAAGATTCACCGATAACGTTTGACTCGAACAGAATTAATCTGGGCTTAATTAGAAGAGAGAGAAAATTAATCTAAGATTAATTACGGCAAGAATTTATCTGGGATAAAATTCGAATAGAAGAGAGAGAACGATTAATTTAGAATTAATCGATTAAATAATATATTCGATATATTTATTGAAATTAGATTTCAAAGTGGAATTAAAATTGGATTTTAATTCGGGCAAATAAATTAATTTAGAATTAATTCGTAAGCGACTTTAATATTTAATTATGTCGCAACGACAAATTCGTTAATTCGGAATTAAACGAACCCGTGCCCGAGCGAAGTTGCGCGTTGAGATTGTTCGACTTAAATTCAGAATTTACAAGTGGTGGGACCCATTTGACTTACATCACACTTTTGACTTGTGATGGAAGTGGTTAAATTGGAGTGTAAGTGTAGGCACTGCATTTTTGCATATAAGTCCTGATGACGAGTCTCATATGGAGGCACTACCAATTTAAGTCATGGAAGTCACGGGAAACGAACGTCGGAAGGGAAATTCAGAAATTAATGTCTTGTTGGACTTAATTCGTTTGCTTAGCTGTGGGTTAGTTCGTTGGACCTTTGTTTTAAAACTTATCCTTGACCCAAAATCCCCGCAAGCCATACATCCTTGGCCCAAAACCCCCGCAATCCACACCAAGCCCACCAAAACACCAACCACACGCCCAAGGGACCACATTCACGCCCAAACCCATTAAAACACATCCAAAATAATAAATTCACACATTAAACACATGTTAAAATCAAACCAAATCACCTTCCCAAATTAATAAAATCAAATCAAATCTCATAAATCACATTCCTAATTAAATTAAATCATTTTCCTACACTAAAATAATCCCCTTCCTAATTAAGGAGATCCTTTCCTTATGACACACAAATTAAATATTCCCCCATAATTACACAATCTTAGTTTTCTTACCCGTATAAGGTAAACCTCAACCCTTGCCTATAAAAAGAAGCATAAACCCAACCTTAGGGACCCCCTAGCATTCCCTTCTCCCTCACGCCTCTATTCCTTAATCTCTCATAGCTCATTCACACCCATCCTCTCTCTCCCTAGCTCGTTCACGCACAAGCACTCCTAAATCTCCCTCCATTACCGCAGCCAACACACTTATAAACCCTAGCCTGGACGTAACACAACACACAAGCCCTTCTCCTGACCACCGTAAAAATAGCCATGCCCTCCACTGATCAGACCTGAACACCCACGCAGCCACAAGAGACAAGCCAAACCGACATTCTCCAAAAGCAAACACAAACTAACCTAAACACTCCTCTTATTTAATACACGCACATGGCCTCAAGACCCCACTAAGTGCATCACTCCCTCACACTTCAAACAGCCCTGCACACGCTCAGATACCACTCACAAGCCGTGAAACTGCTCCCCCCCACGTGAACCATTGAACCCAGCTCATTCACGGTAATAATACCTCATCTCAATTACCCCAACAACCACCAAAAATAGCCCCTGAAAACTGCACCTTAACCACCGAAAATAGCCCCTGAAAATTGCACCTTAACCACCGAAAATCAACCCCTGCACTGCACTTAAACCATCGAAAATCTGCTCCTAAAAAAACAGTCCAGTCTCACCGTAAAAATCACCTAAAACTACACTATATTACCGTAAAATAGTGACCAGAAAATACAACAAAAACATCAGCGAAACCGTGCAAACAGCAGCCTGAAACAGTGAAGCAACGAAGGAAAACAACGAACCAGTAAATCGGAAAAGCCGCGGAGCATCAACCCTTCCGACAACCGCGTAACGCACTTCCAAGAGACGACTTAAGAGGTTAGACCTGAGGGCACCCATTTTTATTCATTCTCCTTTATTTTTATTTATTTTCTTATTTTACTTTGCATGAGTATTGTTGATTGGTGTATGATATGACCTTCGGATGAATGGAATATGTGTTATCTCTTGCGGAATACCAGATGGAAACTCAGACGTAAATTCCGTAGCCGAATTCGAATGGACAATAGTGTCGTTTGTACTTGGGAAACAACTCCACGTACCACTTGAGAGACACACACATTTTGTTTCATCCAATCTTATGTCTAAGCATGATGTAGTCGTTTAGTATGTTATTTATTTTTTTATGTATGATTTAGTTGGTTATTTCCGAGCATGATTAGTTATTTCTTTTGCATTAGGAATTTAATTTATGTTTATGTTTAGGTTGTTATTTATTTTTCGTGTTTGATAATTAAATATGTTCATGAGATTATTGTGTGTTATTGTGTGTTTGCCGTTATGACGACTTACTTTTATGCATGCAAACTTAGATATAGGTTTTATTTTCATGCACGTGAACTTAGAAGTAGGTTATTTTTGTGTATGAATGTTGCGTAGACTTGGTTAGATTATTGCACAAATCTTTTCATTACAAGTGGCATAAGTAAGGGACCATTCCGAACCCAATGGTTTGAGGACTTCCCTTGCGAGGGGTGAGTGCGGCCTTAAATCATTTTCCCGGTTCACACCGGGTGGCGACTCCTTTATTCTCCGGTTTAGTCCCCCGCAGGCTACTCAGTACTCCCGACTAGGCCGCGAGCCTAGAACAACATCGCCGATTTCTATGTCCTACAGTAAGCATTAGATTGCTTATTCAAAACTCTAAACAATTTCAACACACTTTGCATTATTTTATTTCATTTTGAATGACTAATACCAACTTTGAGATTTGGTATTTGGTAATTGATTTTTTGAAAATCAAACACAACACAAAAAATACTTCTCTCTCTCCCTCCTCCCAATTGCCGAATGTATCTCTTCCTCTCTTAGAAATTTTGCTTCAAAATTTCTTCTTACTAGCACATACAAGGAGTCAACCAATGTGTTAGGGAAACAAATCCTAGAGTTTGGAACACAAAGGAAAGGCTTGGAGCTCTTCTCAAATACAAAAGTTTGAAATCTCTACATCCTAGCAAACCAATCAATGTAAGTTTTTCCACAACTTCTTTGAGTATTCACACCAATTTCATGTTAGAAGATCCTTGGCATGTTCTAGGAACCCAACAATCGTATCAGAGCCTTTTCTAAACATGAAATGAACTTAGGGTTTATATACTTTAATTTGGGGTTTTTATGTTTTGAGCATGATTTCTTCAAATTGATTGTTTGGTTGAGCTTGGTTGATGATGAATTGGATTTATGCATCTTAAAATTTTAGAAAATGAATTGGATAAATTTTTTCCATAATTTCTTAGCTTGGCCGAGACTATGAACCCTATGCGTATCATGGTGACTTTTGATTTTAGACCATTGGATGTGTTTAAATGCATGATATATATTGATTGTTGATTTAATTAGATTGAAATCAAAATTGGATATATTTTGTGCCATATTGCCGTGAGTTAAGAAGCATGAAATTGATTGATTTTGCTTCAATTTGTGTTGGACATAAGTTGATTAATTTAAGCATGATTAATTAGTTTAATTGATGTTTTGGAAACATTGGATTAATTAATTAATTATGGTAATTACACTTTAATTAAAATAATTTTGATATTTGGAATATTCTAATTAAATAAATTAGTCTTTAATTTTGAATTGGGCTAATATTGTTGTATTTGGGCTTAATGGGCTTGGTTGGGCCAAGTGGGTTTAGGACAATTGGATTGGATCCAAATTGGACCTAAAACCATTCCATAATGTCCAAATATAATAATTGGGCCTTTAAATATTTAATTGGGCCTAAATTGATTTTTTTGGCTAATAGGGTGATTCCTTAATTGGGCCTTGGCATTTGGGTTTGATCCATATTGGCCAAAGCCCATGCCTTAAGAATTAATTAAAAGCCCATTGGACTTTAATTAAATTGACATTGGATGTTAATTGGGCCTTTGAGACCCATAAAGATAGGATTTAGAATCTAAGTCTAAAAGGCACTAAAAGAAGTGTAATTATTTAATTTGGAACTAAATTAGAATTAGTATTGAATATAAAATAAATTGGATTTAAAATTATAGTTCGATATAATTCAAGAATACGCACTTTGAGTACTTATTCTTAAACGAGTTGGACTCGCGCAAATCAAATCGTTGTTTGAACATTGGATGATCATTAATTCAAAGATTAATTAATTGGATTAGATTGATTGAATAACATGCTTTGTGTGAATACATGGATGTATTGTATGAATAATGTATATCGGATGGATATTAAAAGGGTGAGGGAAATTTTGGAAATTGTTGTAATAAATTTAGAATTTATTAAATTGGACCTGCGTGTCCAGCCTTATATCTCTTGACTCTTTGTATTTCTATTCTCACCAATTTCCCTAAATTTTAATGAGGTTTCTTTATTGTATTATGTAATTGGGTAGAAGTTATAATAGTGCTAGCCGGGGAGTGGAAATAGAGAGATTTGTTCTAGGAATAATTTGTTAAATATTCATCCGCATATCGTTATTATTTATTTCGCGCCTTATTATGCTTTTAGAATGCATGCATAAGGGTGTATGATGAGACCTAATCAAAGATAATAAATTGGTTGCCAATTTACACGAAAAACCCTCAAACAAATATTAAGCGAATTCCTTCCATTGATTGGTTCTCTCTCAAGATCCAAGATTGGCATTGGTTTGTTGGCCAAAGTCAAGATCAATGTCCATCGCGGATGTGTTTGAACCACGAAAGCTTTGTTCCATATCGCATGTCTTGGGCAGTTGTGACTTGTTGGCCAAAGTTAAGGTCACTACTTGTTCATCGACATGGATTACGAAGCTTTCCCACTATCAATGGGTATCGCTTAATTGGAATTATTAAGCTTGTTGAGCCAAAACCAAGACTTAGTTGATTCAGAGGAAAATGTTAGGAAATATATTGGATATATTGACATATATATTATATATATGTTTCGGACTTGGAGGTCCACCTACCGGATCTAGGAATTGGATAAGATCCAATAGATCTTAGAGATCTACCTAGTTAAATATCATACAGCTTGTTGGCCATAGTCAAGGTTGTGTGTTATTTAACAGGATCCTAGCCCACTAGGAAACTAGGTTTCCCGAGTACTCAACAAAGGGTTAGAGGCTCGCCGAAAAATAGTGGAAGACAAGTATTAAATTTACAATTTCGTTTAAATACTTGCCAATACGCGCTAATTTTATTTTTCGTCATTAAAAATATAAATATATTAGTTGGACTAAAATTCAATTGTTGTTTTTTAATTTAACAGTTGGACTGTATTCAAACTACTTCATTTGTAGTTGGTTATATAGTTGGACTATAGTAATCATTATATTTGAGTGTAACCGATCATTTATAGTTGGTTTTATAGTTGGACTATAGTAATCATTATATTTGATAGTACCCGAAATCATTGATTGGATAGTTGGACTATAGCACTCAAGATAACTTGAAAGATTAAGCGTTAAAAGGACATAATCCTGGGTGAAAATGTCTTTAACAGCTTTAATTTTCTAAATTGGGAAATGAATCTCAAGATAGTCCTGAGAGATGAGAAGTTACTCTATTTGATAGAGAAACATCTATGGCCTGGGCCCGAAGTTGAGCAAATAGTCGAGCATGAGCTTTGGAAAACTCATTGTGATGATAACTTTAGTGTTCAATCAGTTATGCTTGCTGCAATGACTCTTTAATTTTGTCGTCAAAACTAAGGATTAGATCTTTATACCATGATGTTGAAATTAAAGGATCTTCATAGATCTAACCTTAGATTGTTGGACAATTATGACCCATAGCATCACTATTTGTACAGAACATGATGTTGTTGTACAAATTAACTATGTGACAAAGGAAATTGCTCTTTTATCATTTGTAATTGGATTACCGGGATATGTAAATGATAAAAGTCCATATGATTAGTTCCGGATTAATAAGATATGAGACAGTATTAATCCACTAAGGTTTAATCATTAAAACATCCATAGTCGTAGTATTATCGAGATTGGACATCGATAATGCGGAATAGACTAGTATTGCACTTGTGCGTGTTATGAGAGCATAACGTCATAGTTCTCATATATTTGGGTATTGGATACTCATTCAAGTGTAATAGGAGGTTGTGTTTACCGATGGTACGGAAACAGCTTCGCTCTGGATAGACCCCTCAGAATTCAATTGGTAGTATGACTATGTGTCTATGGAAGTCCGAATCAGGGTATGTGTATTTGGTCTTAACCTGAGACTGGCATCGCTAATACTTGCGACAATCAATATACTTTGGTTTTGGTCGTCCAGGGCTTTAACAGGTTCTGTGTACGCCTCTTCTGGGTATATTGAGAATTGTAGTGTATTGGGTGTGATTTCAAGATGGAAGTATCACTTCAGTCATATGGAGATGATGGTCACGTAGGATACGGAACTAGTGCTCTCATATGCTGCAGCTATCGGGATAATATGACTAGGTCATGTTTATTCGATTATAGAGATTAGTTACCAGAGATCCGATATGTGCTTCATACGGGACAGACACAATTCCAGCCCCAGGCCTAGCACGTGACATCCGATACGGGACAGACGCAATACTACGTATACTACGCCTGATATAGATTATATATTCCTTTAAGAATATTTCTGGAGAATTGGGTTGGCACGGTGCTTTGCTAGAAGCCAACCATGTTTTGTAAATTAGTAAAAACATAGTACTAGGTACGTACGTGTTCGGATAGTCCGACGACCAGATTTACTGCCAACATATCCAGGGATCTCATGGGTCGCTTTCCAAAGATTCACCGATGACATATGACTCGCATATAATTAATCTGAGAGTAATTATAAGAGAGAGAAAATTAATCTAGGATTAATTACGGAGATATTTTATCTGAGATAAAATACTATTTGAAGAGAGAGAATGATTAATTTCGAATTAATCGATAAAATAATATATTCGATATATTATACGAAATTAGATTTTGACGCAGAATTCAATTGGATTTTAATTCGGGCGAACGAGTTAATTTAGAATTAATTCGAGAGTCACACAAGAAGAAGAAGAAAATTGTGGCAATTTTCTAAGGTGCTAGCACACTTCAAATGAGTCATTCCAAGGTGATAGGGAAACCTATTCATGAGCATGGAATCTCAAATCAAATCTTGGAGCTTGAAGACAACACAAGGAGCACAAATGGAGGCTTGGCCGAAACTTCAAGGAAGAATTTTTGTTGTCTTCGCATCGCAAAAGCCGATCAAAGTGAGTATTTCTGCTACTTTACTTTGATGTATTCACACGTTTATATGCTTAATTTGATCTTGGTTTGACCTAGAAAACCCAACAATGGTATCAGAGCCATTATTAAACATGAAATTGATTTAGGGTAAAATTTGGGTAAAATTGATTTGAGCATGATTTGATAAAATTGATTGATTGAGTATGCTTGAATGATGATAACTTGGAGTTATATGTGATCAATTTGATGAAAATTGAATTGGATTAATTTTCCCCAATTATTTTGGCTTGGCCGAAAGTTTGAAGTGCCCTAAAGTCATGGTGATTTTTGTTTTTTGATCATTGGATGAGTTGAAAGACTTGGGATAAATTGATTTAGGATTTAATTGGATTAAAATCAAAATCAGATTTAAAATCCTCTAATTACCATGAGCTTCATAGCATGTAATGAGATGATTTTTTGATTCAATAATGTTGGACATTTGTTGATGATGATAAGCATGATTAATTAGTGTAATTGGTATTTTGGAAATGTTAATTTGACTAATTATTTATGGCTAATGCACTTTAGTTAATTGAATTATGATATTTGGAATATTGGAATTTAATTTGTTGGGCTTAATTTGGAATTGGGCTAATAAAGTTGTATTTGGGCTTAATGGGATTGGTTGGGCCAAGTTTGGTTTAGGATAATTGGTTGGATCCAATTGGGCCTAAAACCATTTCCATAAAGTCCAAATATAATTAAATGGGCCTTTAAATATTTTAATTGGGCCTAATGGGCCTAAATTGATTTTTGGTAAATGGTGATTCCTCATTGGGCTTTGGTTGCCAAAGTCCATGCCTTATAAATTAATTGAAAGCTCATTGGACTTTAATTAAATTGACATTGGATGTTAATTGGGCTTTGAGACCCGTAATATTAGATTTAGAATCTAAGTCGCAAAGGCTCATTAATAAAGTGTAATTATTTAATTTAGAATTAAATAAAGAATTAGTATTGAATACAAATTAAATTGGATTTAATATTGTAGTTTGATATAATTCAAGAATTCGTTCTTTGAGTACTTATTCTTAAACGAGTTGGACTCGCGCAAATCAAATCATTATTTGAACATTGGATGGTCATTAATTTCAGATTAATTAATTGGATTAGATTGATTGATAACATGCTTTGTGTGAATACATGGATGTGATGTATGAATAATGCATATCAGATGGATATTAGATGGGTGAGGGCAATTTTGGAAATTGTTGTAATAAATTTAGAATTTATTAAATTGGACTTGCGTGTCCAGCCTATTACCTCTTGATTCTTTGTATTTCTCTTCTCACCTATTTCCCTCAATGTAAATGAGGTTTCTTTAGAAGTGTTATGTAATTAGGTAGAAGTAAGAATTGTGCTAGCGGGAGAGAGAAAATGGAGAGATTTATTTTAGGAACAAGTTGTTTTAAATATCCATCCGCATATCATTATTAATTTATTTATCGCGCCTTATTATGCTTTTAGAATGCATGTTTAAGGGTATATGATGAGACCTAATCAAAGATAATTAATTGGTTGCCAATTACGCGAAAAACCCTCAACAAATATTAAACGTTTTTCCTTCCAATGAATGATTCTTACTCAAGATCCAAGATTGGCACTGGTTTGTTGGCCAAAGTCAAGACCTTTGTCCATCACGGATGTGTTTGAATCATTAAGGCTTTGTTCCATATCGCATGTCTTGTCCAAGTTGTGATTTGTTGGCCAAAGTCAAGATCACCTCTTGTCCATCGACATCGATTACGAAGCTTTCCAAGGTCAATGGGTCCCGCTTAACTGGAACATTAAGTTTGTTCTGTCAAAGCCAAGGCTTAGTTGATTCAGAGGAAAAAGGTTAGGGAATTTATTGGTTATATTGACATATATTAGATATATGTTTCGGACTTGGATGTCCCCTACTGGATCTAGGAATTGGATGGGATCCAATTGATCTTAGAGATCTACCTAGTCAATTATCATACAATTTGTTGGCCAAAGTCAAGATTGTGTGTTATTTAACGGGATCCTAGCCCCCTAGGAAACACGGTTTCCCGAGTACTCCACATGTCCTTAGATAGAGAGACGCCATGTGACATTGGCAACAATCCCTTCTTAGACTGATCCAAGTTGAATCTCTTCAACACTTTGTCGATATACGAGCTCTGGGAGAGTCCAAGTAGTTTTCTAGATCTATCCCAGTAGATCCTTATTCCCTGAATAAAAGATGCTTCTCTCAGATCTTTCATGGAGAATTTTAATGAAAGCTAAACTTTCACCGATTGTAGCATGGGAATGTCATTGCCAATAAACAATACTTCATCTATGTAAAGGACAATGAATGTCAGTGCGCTCCCACTAATCTTCTTATATACACAAGGATCGTCCTCATTTTGAATAAAATCATATTCTTTTATGATCTCATCAAAACGTTGGTTTCCAAAAACGCGATGCTTGCTTCAATCCATAAATGGATCGATTTAACTTGCAAACCTTGTTTGCATGTTTTGGTATGAAAAAACCATCAGGATGTTGCATACAAACAACCTTCAAAAGGTTTCCATTAAGGAAAGTGGTTTTGGCGTTCAGCTGTCATATTTCATAAACGAAATATGCAGCAACATCAAGCATTATCTGAATGGATTTAATCATGGCAACAGGTGAAAAAGTTTCATCGTAATCGACACCATGTCGTTGACGATACCCTTTCGCTACAAGCCTAGCTTTGTACGTTTGTATGTTGCCATCCATGTCGGTCTTCTTCTTGAAGACCCATTTGCAACCAAAAGGATTTACGCCTTCTGGTCCATCAACCAGTTTCCAAACTTGGTTGGTATACATGGAATCCATTTCGGACTTCATGGCCTCTTGCCATAATACGGAGTCAATACCTTGTATCGTTCCCCAATACGTAGCCGGCTCATTATCCTCAATAAGATTAATATCTACGTAAGGTGAGATCAGAAACACATACCTCTTAGGTTGTTTTCTGACTATCTACGACCTACGCTGTTCTTGTGTATTAGAAGATTGTGGTATAGTCTCATCCCTGATGAACTGTTCATATTCCGTTGGGGAATCGGTACCAGGAACAGTATCACTATGATTTTCATCGAGTTATACTTTCCTCCCACTTACCACTGCATTTAGGAATCGGTACCAGGAACAGTATCACTATGATTTTCAATCGAGTTCAGATTAATTAATTGGATTAGATTGATTGATAACATGCTTTGTGTGAATACATGGATGTGATGTATGAATAATGCATATCAGATGGATATTAGATGGGTGAGGGCAATTTTGGAAATTGTTGTAATAAATTTAGAATTTATTAAATTGGACTTGCGTTTCCAGCCTATTACCTCTTGATTCTTTGTATTTCTCTTCTCACCTATTCCCCTCAATGTAAATGAGGTTTCTTTAGAAGTGTTATGTAATTAGGTAGAAGTAATAATTGTGCTAGCGGGAGAGAGGAAATGGAGAGATTTATTTTAGGAACAAGTTGTTTTAAATATCCATCAGCATATCATTATTATTTATTTATTTACGCACCTTATTATGTGTTTAGAATGCATGTTTAAGGGTATATGATGAGACCTAATCAAAGATAAATAATTGGTTGCCAATTACGCGAAAAACCCTCAACAAATATTAAACGTTTTTCCTTCCATTGAATGATTCTTACTCAAGATCCAAGATTGGCACTGGTTTGTTGGCCAAAGTCAAGACCTTTGTCCATCACGGATGTGTTTGAATCATTAAGGCTTTGTTCCATATCGCATGTCTTGTCCAAGTTGTGATTTGTTGGCCAAAGTCAAGATCACCTCTTGTCCATCGACATCGATTACGAAGCTTTCCAAGGTCAATGGGTCCCGCTTAACTGGAACCATTAAGTTTGTTGTGTCAAAGCCAAGGCTTAGTTGATTCAGAGAAAAAGGTTAGGGAATTTATTGGTTATATTGACATATATTAGATATATGTTTCGGACTTGGATGTCCACCTACTGGATCTAGGAATTGGATGAGGTCCAATTGATCTTAGAGATCTACCTAGTTAAATATCATACAGCTTGTTGGCCAAAGTCAAGGTTGTGTGTTATTTAACGGGATCCTAGCCCACTAGGAAACAAGGTTTCCCGAGTACTCAACAGAGGGTTAGAGGCTCGCCGAAAAATAGTGGGAGGGAAGTATTAAATTTGCAATTTCATTTAGATACTTGCCAATACGCGCTCATTTCATTTTTCATCATTAATTAATAAATATATTAGTTGGACTAATATTTAATCGTTGTTTTAAATTAACAGTTGGACTGTATTCAAACTACTTCATTTATAGTTGATTATATAATTGGATTATAGTAATCAATATATTTGAATTTAACCAATAAATTATAGTTGATTATATAGTTAGACTATAGTAATCATTATATTCAATATTACCCGAAATCGTTGATTGAATAGTTGGACTATAGCAATCAAGATAACTGAAAGATTAATGTTTAAAACATAAACCTGGGTGAAAATGTTTTTAAACGGCTTTAATTTTCAGATTGGGAATAATACCTCAGGATAGTCCTGGAACTTAGGAGTTACTTTATTTGATAGAGAAACATCTCGGGCCTAAGCCCGAAGTTGAGCAAATAGTGGAGCATGAGTTTTGGAAGACTCATGGTGATGATAACTTTAGTGCTCAATCCTTTATACTCGATGCAATGACACTTTAATTTCGTCGTCAGAATTGAGGATTAGATCCTTATATCATGATGATGAAATTAAAGATCTTAATAGATCTATTCTTAGATCTTAGAAGTACAAATTGTAAAAGAAGCTCTTAAGCTCGTGTATGTCAGAGGGTACATTTGTCGAGCACTAGGTGTCGCAGATGATTGCTGACATCGATCAGCTAGGTTAGCTGGGCATTACCTACGTGGCCGAGACTACCAAATATTTGATCTTATAGTCTCTACCCGAAAGCTGGGACAGGTTCATTATGAACCAAGAGTAAGCTCTTGGAGAGTTGATGGCTATGCTCAAGGAGGCAAAACCATAGCTTCTAAAAAAGGGGCAAAGGAAAAATCATCACATTCTTCTAGGAAGACAAAGGACATATCCCAAGATGTCTGCCTAAACTGTGGCAAACGGGGTCACTGGATGCGTGACTGCCGTATGGACAAGGCAGACATGAAGGAAGTGAAGAAGGGCAAGGCTCCAGCTTCAAGTATGTTTGTCATAACATGTTCACTATTAGTTTCAAAATTGGATTTTGATACTAGATGTGGTACATAATATATGTATTGATGTGCGGAATCTGCTGATTAGCAAGATACTGACTTCAGTTGAGATTGATCTGCGAATCAGAAATGGGACGAGAGTCGCTATTTTAACTGTAGAATCCTAAGTTTAGGAACTACCTTTCGGGTGTGTACTTAAATTAGGAAACTGTTATAATGTACCTAGTTTGACTAGAAACATTATCTCTATATCAGAGTTTAATCCGTTGCGGATATACCTTATATTCTAGAACACTAAAGTGTTTTATTTTATAAAGATGATATTGAGATAAACACATAAGACGTGAATAACAGTATTTATATTTTGAATATAAATGAATCTCAAACGTATGACATGACAAACAAATAGCTCAAACTTATTTGTGGCATTGTTGTATGGTACACATTAAACAAAACTCGTATATCCACACTTTTGAAGAGTGTGTACTAGGACGGATTTGATTTTAATCAAATGATGTCTACGAATCTAGTTTATTAGGCAAAGTGCCTAAAACACTTTTTACTTGGTAAAAGTGTAAGTGCCACCGGTCTGTTAGCCCTCGTTCATAGTGACGTAAGTGGGCCCATGTCTAGCTAGGCTAGATGTGGATATGAATACTTCGTAACCTTTACGATGTGGCATCACGTTATGTTTATGTGTTTCTTTTGAAACACGAATCAGAAACTTTTGATGAATTCAAAGAGTTTCGGCACGAAGTAGACAGACAGATCGGCTAAAGTATAAAACCGTCACGGCTAGACCGTGGTGGAAAATACTTAAGCAATAATTTTCTCAAATACTTGAAAGAGTATAGTAATCTTTCAAAGTGGACTCCTCCCGGAACACCTCAATTGACGGTGTGTCCAAACGGAGAAACCGAACCTTGTTGGACATAGTAAGATTAATTATGAGTCCCTCTGAGCTACCATTTCCTTCTAGGGACACGCATTAATCAGTGCAACACTTATTTTGAATAAGGTTCCATAAAAATCTGTTGGACAGATTTCATATTAGATATGAACATGAAAGAAACCAGATTTTCTCATTCCTGGAGATTTGGGAATGCTGGGCATATGTTTGGATGATACCAAAGTAGAACCCAAATCGGATAAGTGCCTAATTTGTAGGTTATCCTAGGGAAACCAAGTATAGTACTTATACAACTCACTAGAGAACAATGTAATTGTTGCTCGCCATGCGGTTTTCCTAAAAGGAATACCTATATGCAGTGGTAAGTGGGAGGAAAGTAAAACTCGATGAAAATGGGAGTAATACTGTTCCAGGCACCGATTCCTTAATGGAACACAAACATTTTATCAGGGATGAAACTGTACCACAATCTTCGAATACACAAGAACCACGTAAGTCGGAGAGAGTCAGAAAAAAACCTGGGAGATATGGGTTTCTGATCTCACCTCAAGTAGATGTCAATCTTATTGAGGAATACGAACCGACTTAGTATGAGGAAGTGATACAAGGTATCGACTTCTTTCATGGCAAAGTGTCATGAAATCCGAAATGGATTCCATGTATACCAACCAAGTTTAGACACTAGTTGATGTACCAGAAGACATTGTGCCTATTGGTACTATATAAGTCTTCAAGAAGGACAAACATGGATGATAACATACCAACATACAAAGCTGGGCTTGTAGCGAAAAGGTATCGTTATCAACATTGTGTCGATTACGACGAAACCTTTTAATCATTGCCGTGGTTAAATCCATTTGGATAATGCTTGCTAATGCAGCATGTTTCATTTAGGAAATATGGCAGCTGAACGTCAAAACCACTTTCCTTAAACGGAAACCTTTTGGAGGATGTTTAAACATCCTGACGGTTTTGTCGTACCAAAACAAGCAAACAAGGTTTGCAAGTTAAATCGATCTATTTATGGATTGAAGCAAGCATTACGTTCTTGGAACTATAGTTTTGATGTAATCATAACGGTATATGATTTAGTTCAAAACGAAATGATTCTTGTGTATATAAGGAGGTTAGTGGGAGCGCACTGACTGTGATTGTCCTAAATAATGATGATATATCATTTCTTGAAAATGATATTCCTATAATACAATCGGTGAAAGCTTGGCTTTCATGAAAATTCTCCGTAGAATACTTGGGAGAGACAACCTTTATTCTAGGAATAAGGATCTTCTGGGATAGATCTAAAAGTTATTGGCACTCTCCGAGAACTCGTACATTGAAATGAATGTTCGTGACCTGGTGTCTCATATACTTTGAGCATATGGAGTCACAATCAGGCCAATCCAAGTGATAGTCACTGGATTGATGTTAAGAACATCCTTAAGTATCTTAGATGAACTAAGGATGCTTTCTTAAGTTATGGAGAAGGAGAACTTGAAGTGACTGGGTTCACTGTTGCAAGTTTCCTAACCGATAAAAACGACTATAGGTCGTAATAAGGGTACTATATAGTTTGAATAACGGAACAATGAGCTCGAAATCTTCCAAGCAAGATACTGTTGCCGAATAAACAACAAAAGCGGAATATTGCTGCAGCTGAGGCAGCAATAGAAGCACTTTGGATCTATAAAATCCTAATTGGATTAGGAGTAGTTCTGTTAGCAGCTGAGCTAGGCTACAACACAAGCTAAAGAATTAATGGTCTCATCAACGATCCAAGTATATACTTCAACTATTCATCTGATTCGTTCGGATCATATATCGTGGCGATGTGATGATCGAATAAATCATTTCAGATGATAATTTTGCGAATCCGCTGACGAAAGTTGTTTCTCAGCAGAAGTTTGAGCAAACCGTACATAGTTCAAGTGTAGGATACTTGAGTGATTAGCTATAGGCCAAGTGGGAGATTGTTGGACAATTATGACCTATATCATCACTATTTGTACAGAATATGGTGTTGTTGTACAAATTAACTATGTGACAAAAGAAATTGCTCTTTTATCATTTGTAATTAGATTATCGGGATATATAAATGATAAAAGTCCATATGATTAGTTCCGGATTAATAAGATATGAGACAGTATTAATCCACTAAGGTTTAATCATTAAAACGTCCCTAGTCGTAGTATTATCGAGATTGGACATCGATAATGCGGAATAGACTAGTATTGAACTTTTGCGTGTTATGGGAGCATAACGACATAGTTCCCATATATTTGGGTATTGGATACTAATGCAAGTGTAATAGGAGGTTGTGTTTACCGATGGTGCGGAAACAGCTTCGCTCTGGATAGACCCCTCAGAATTCCATTGGTAGTATGGTTATGTGTCTATGGAAGTCCGAATCAGGGTAAGTGTATTTGGTCTTAACCTGAGACTTGCATCGCTAATACTTGCGAAAATCAATATACTTTGGTTTTGGTCATCCAGGGCTTTAACAGGTTCTGTGTACGCCTCTTCTGGGTATATTGAGAATCGTAGTGTATTGGGTGTGATGTCAAGATGGAAGTATCACTTCAATCATATGGAGATGATGGTCACGTAGGATACGGAACTGGTGCTCTTATATGCTGCAACTATCGGGATAATATGACTAGGTCATGTTTATCTGATTATAGAGATTAGTTACCAGAGATCCGATATGTGCTTCGTACGGGGCACACACAATTCCAGCCCCAGGCCTAGCACGTGACATCCGATACTGGATCGCAATACGCAATACTACGTATACTACGCCTGATATAGATTATATATTCCTTTAAGAATCTTTTTGGAGAATTGGGTAGGCACGGTGCTTTGCTAGAAGCCAACCATGTATTGTAAATCGGTAAAAACATAGTACTAGGTACGTACGTGTTCGTATAGTCCGACGACCAGAGTTATTGCCAACATATCCAGGGATCTCATGGGTCGCTTCCCGAAGATTCACCGATGCGTATGACTCGCACATAATTAATCTGGGATTAATTATAAGAGAGAGAAAATTAATCTAGGATTAATTACGGAGATACTTTATCTGGGATAAAATACTATTTGAAGAGAGAGAACTATTAATTTGGAATTAATCGATAAAATAATATATTCGATATATTATACGAAATTAGATTTTGACGCGGAATTAAAATTGGATTTTAATTCGGGCGAACGAGTTAATTTAGAATTAATTCGCTAGCGACTTGAATAGTAATTTTGCTAGGCCTAATTATTTAATTAAATTTGATTTAATTACGTTGCAACGGAAAATTCGTTAATTCGGAATTAGCGAACCCGAGCCTGGGAGTGTTTGTGGGCCCACTCGGATTTTGAATCAAGTGGGGCCCACTTGTCACATCACAAGTCACATCACTTGTCTATCACATCACCTTTTGGTTGATGGAAGTTGATGGGATTTGATGGTTGCTTACCAAACTCTCAAGTGTGAAAAATTGAATGCCTTTTACCAAAATCTTGGATTTGGTATATCATTTTAATTTTGTTTTTTGAACACACTTTTTTTCTCTCTCTCTCTCTCTCTCTCCCTCACTCACGGCACTTGGTGTCAATTTTCTCTCAACTTTCTCTCTTGGCCGAGAGTCACACAAGAAGAAAAAGAAAATTGTGGCAATTTTCTAAGGTGCTAGCACACTTCAAAGGAGTCATTCCAAGGTGATAGGGAAACCCATTCATGAGCATGGAATCTCAAATCAAAGCTTGGAGCTTGAAGACAACACAAGGAGAACAAATGGAGGATTGGCCGAAACTTCAAGGAAGAATTTTTGTTGTCTTCGCATCGTAAAAGCCGATCAAAGTGAGTATTTCCGCTACTTTACTTTGATGTATTCACACGTTTATATGCTTAATTTGATCTTGGTTTGACCTAGAAAACCCAACAAAGATCTTAGAAGTACGAATTGTAAAAGAAGCTCTTTCACTCGCGTATGTCAGAGGGTACATCTGTCGAGCACTAGGTGTCGCAGATGATTGCAGACGTCAAACAGCTAGGTTAGCTGGGCATTACCTACGAGTCCGAGACTTTCATAGATTTGATCTTACAGTGTCTACGCGAATTTTGGGGCGGGTTCATCTTGAACCAAGAGAAAACTTTTGGAGAGTTAATGGCTATAATCAAGGAGGAAGAGCTAGTGCTTCTAAAAGGGCAAGGCTAAATCATCATAATCTTCGGGGAAGAAAAATGACATATCCCAAGACGTCAGCCTCAACTATGGCAAATGAGGTCACTAGAAGCGTGACTGCCGTATGGACAAGGCAGACATGAAGGAAGTGAAGGCAGGAAAAGGCTCCGGCTTCAGGTATGTTTGTTATAAACATGCCCACTACTAGTTTTAAGAATTGGATTTTTGATACTAGATATGGAACATACATATGTACTGATATGCAGGATCTGTTGATTAGTAGAAGACTGGCTTCAGATGAGATTGACCTACAAGTTCGAAACAGGACGAAAGTCGCTGTTTTGGCCATATAAACCTAAGTTTTGGAACTTCCCTTGGGGCATGTACCTACAGTAGGTGACTGTTGTAATGTACCTAGTCTGACTAGAAACATTATCTCCATATCTAGTACAACCCGTTGCGGGTATACCTTTATGTTCCAGAACACTGAGTGTTTTGTTTATAAAGATGATATTGAGATATTCACATTAGATGTGAATAACCGTCTTTATATTTTGAATATAAATCAATCTCAAACATATAACATGACAAACAAAATGCTTAAATTAAGTAACAAAGATGAAACTTATATGTGGCATTGTCTTCTGGGACATATTAACAAGACTCGTATATCCACATTTTCAAAGAGTGGATACTTGGACAGATTTGATCCAAATTCATATGACGTCTGCGAATCTTGTTTATTAGGCAAAATGCCTAAAACACCTTTTAGTGGTACAGGTGCCTGTACACGTCCCACCGAACTGTTAGCCCTCGTTCATAGTGACGTATGTGGGCCCATGTCTAGCGAGGCTAGATGTGGATATGAATACTTCGTAACCTTTACGGATGATGCATCGCGTTATGATTATGTGTATCTTATGAGATACAAGTCGGAAACCTTTGAGAAATTCAAAGAGTTTTGACATGAAGTAAAAAAATAGACCGGGAAAAGTATTAAAACATTACGGTCGGACCATGGTGGAGAATACTTGAGAAATGAGTTTCTTGATTACTTGAAAGAGTATGGTATTCTTTCACAGTGGACTCCTCCCAGAACACCTCAATTAAACGATGTGTCCGAAAGGAGAAACCGAACTTTGTTGGACATGGTAAGGTCTATGATGAGTCGCACTGAGCTACCAATTTCCTTCTGGGGATATGCATTGAACAGTGCAATACTTATTTTGAATAAGGTTCCGTCAAAGTCTGTTCAATAGACTCCATATGAAATATGGACAGGAAAGAAACTGGGTTTCTCATTCCTAAAGATTTGAGGATGCTGGGCATACGTTAAACGTTTGGATGGTACCAAACTTGAACCCAAATCGGATAAGTGCCTATTTGTAGGTTATCCTAGGGAAACCAAAGGATATTACTTCTACCACCCACAAGAGAACAAGATATTTGTTGCTCTACATGCGGTTTTCCTCGAAAAGGAATTCCTAAATGCAGTGGTAAGTGGGAGGAAAGTAGAACTCGATGAAAATCATAGTGATACTGTTCCTGGTACCGATTCCCCAACGAAATATGAACAGTTCATCAGGGATGAGACTATACCACAATCTTCTAATACATAAGAACAGCGTAGGTCGTAGAAAGTCAGAAAACAACCTAAGAGGTATGTGTTTCTGATCTCACCTTACGTAGATATTAATCTTATTGAGGATAATGAGCCGGCTACGTATTGGGGAACGATACAAGGTATTGACTCTGTATTATGGCAAGAGGCCATGAAGTCCGAAATGGATTCCATGTATACCAACCAAGTTTGGAAACTGGTTGATGGACCAGAAGGCGTAAATCCTTTTGGTTGCAAATGGGTCTTCAAGAAGAAGACCGACATGGATGGCAACATACAAACGTACAAAGCTAGGCTTGTAGCGAAAGGGTATCGTCAACGACATGGTGTCGATTACGACGAAAATTTTTCACCTGTTGCCATGATTAAATCCATTCAGATAATGCTTGATGTTGCTGCATATTTCGTTTATGAAATATGACAGCTGAACGCCAAAACCAATTTCCTTAACGGAAACCTTTTGAAGGTTGTTTGTATGCAACATCCTGATGGTTTTTTCATACCAAAACATGCAAACAAGGTTTGCAAGTTAAATCGATCCATTTATGGATTGAAGCAAGCATCGCGTTCTTGGAACCAACATTTTGATGAGATCATAAAAGAATATGATTTTATTCAAAATGAGGACGATCCTTGTGTATATAAGAAGATTAGTGGGAACGCACTGACATTCGTTGTCCTTTACATAGATGAAGTATTGTTTATTGGCAATGACATTCCCATGCTACAATCGGTGAAAGTTTAGCTTTCATTAAAATTCTCCATGAAAGATCTGAGAGAATCATCTTTTATTCAGGGAATAAGTATCTACCGGGATAGATCTAGAAAACTACTTGGACTCTCCTAGAGCTCGTATATCGACAAAGTGTTGAAGAGATTCAACTTGGATCAGTCTAAGAAGGGATTGTTGCCAATGTCACATGGCGTCTCTCTATCTAAGGACATGTGGAGTACTCGGGAAACCGTGTTTCCTAGGGGGCTAGGATCCCGTTAAATAACACACAATCTTGACTTTGGCCAACAAATTGTATGATAATTAACTAGGTAGATCTCTAAGATCAATTGGATCCCATCCAATTCCTAGATCCAGTAGGGGACATCCAAGTCCGAAACATATATCTTATATATGCCAATATATCCAATATATTACCTAACCTTTTTCCTCTGAATCAACTAAGCCTTGGCTTTGGCACAACAAACTTAGTGATCCCAGTTAAGCGAAACCCATTGACTATGGAAAGCTTCGTAATCAATGTCGATGGACAAGAAGTGGTCTTGACTTTGGCCAACAAACCACAACTTGGACAAGACACCGATATGGAACAAAGCTCTCGTGATTCAAACACATCCTCGACGGACAAAGGCCTTGACTTTGGCCAACAAACCAATGCCAGTCTTGGATCTTGAATAAGAATCACTCAATGGAAGGAAAAAACGCTTAATATTATTTGAGGGTTTTTCGCGTGCAAATTGGCAACCAATTTATTATCTTTGTTAAGGTCTCATCATCATACACCCTTAAACATGCATTCTAAACACATAATAAAGTGCGTAAATAAATAAATAATAATGATATGCGGATGGATACTTAACATATTGATCCTAGATCAAATCTCTCACTTTCCTCTCTCCCGCTAGCACAAGTGTTTACTTCTACCCGTTACACTACACTTCTAAAGAAACCTCATTTACATTGAGGGGAATAAGTGAGAAGAGAAATACAAAGAGTATGAGGTTATAGGCTGGACACGCAGGTCTAATTAATAAATTCTAAATTTATTACAACAATTTCCAAAACTGCCCCACCCATCTAATATCCATCCGATATACATTATTCATGCATCGAAACCATGTATTCACACAAACATGTTATCAATCAATCTAATCCAATTAATTAATATGATATTAGTGACCATCCAATGTTCAAACAACGATTTAATTTTGCGCGAGTCAAACTCGTTTTACGAATAAGTACTCAAAGTACGAATTCTTGAATTAAATTAAACTACAACATTAAATCCAATTTAATATGTATTTAATACTAATCCGTTATTTAATTCCAAATTAAATATTACACTTTATTAATAAACCTTTACGACTTAAATTCCAAATTTAATCGTTACGGGTCTCAAAGCCCGATAAACATCCAATGTTTATTTAATTAAAGTCCAATGGGCTTTTAATTAATTTCTTTAAGGCGTGGACTTTTGGTCAACTTGGGTCAAACCCAATAACCAAAGCCCTATCAAGGAATAACCCCATAAGCCTAGAAATCAATTTAGGCCCAATTAAAATAATTAAGGTCCATTAGTCGCATTTGGACTTTATGGAAATGGTTTTGGGCCCAATTGGATCCAACCAATTTAGCCTAAACCCATCTTGGTACAACCAAGCCCATTTAGGCCATTTACAACTTTTAAGCCCAAATCCAATTTAAGCCCATTTAATTAAACTACAAAAATTCCAAATGTCATATTTAATTAAACAAAGTGTATGGCATAATTAATTACCCAATTCAATATTTCCAAAACATCAATTAGCCTAATTAATCATGCTCATTAACAACAATTAGTGTCAAACACAATTTATCAAAAAATCAAACCCATATATACATGCTATAGTCTCGGCAATTTGTGGATAATTATGTCCAATTCGAATTCAATCCAATTAAACATTAATCAACATTCCTAACATGATTCCAACTCATCCAATGAATCAAAAATAAAAAATCCCAAGACATTTAGGGTTCCTCTTCATTCGGCCAAGCCAGGAATATTGGGGAAAATTGTTCCAAACAACATTTCATGAAATTGATCCAATCAATCTTCAATTCAACATCATTTAAGCATACCCAATCATCCAATTTCATTAAATCATGCTCAAATACATTTTACCCAATTTTAACCCTAAATCAAGTTTCATGCTTTTAACTCGCTCTGATACCATTGTTGGAGTTTCTACGGTCCCGAGGATCGAATAACAAGCAAGAAACATAGTGTGAATATATCGAGGAAGTTGCGAAATACTTACATCGATCGGTTGAGGCGATGCGGTGGACAACAAAAACTTTTCTGCCTCCTCCTTGATGCTCGGCAGTGGGCTGTTTTTGGGTCCTTAAAATTTCGGCCATGGTCCTCCATTGTAGCTCCAAGCTCCAAGCTTTTGATGATGGTGATTCCATGCTCATGAAATTAGTTCCCTATCACCTTTGTATGTACTCATTTGAGTGCTAGCTCTTGATGATTTTGCCACAAAATCACCATGTGCTTCTCCTTGTATTTCTGTAAAACCAGAAAACAGAAGAACAAATTGGCCTTGGGGCCGAGAGAGAGAGAAGGAGTAATTTTGGCTCCAAAAACGTGAACCAAAAAGAGAGAGATGGAAAATGTGTATTAGTTAATTGTTTTCCAAAAACAATTAAACATATACCATTTATTTGATTTTCAAAAAGTCAAACAAGTACAAGGATTAAAGCTTATCCATCTACCACCATCAATCAATCAAGTGACAACTTGTCACAACACTCAAAGTGACATGTGATTTGACGCTTGATGTGACTAATGATTTGACGCTTGATGTGACTTGCGTGCCACACTCGAATTCGAAATGCGAGTGCGCTCGCAAACACTCCCGGGCTCGGGTTCGCTAATTCCAAATCAATGAATTTTCCGTTGCGACGCAATTAAATGATTATGCCTAGCGAAATCACTATTCACGTCGCTAACGAATTAATTCCAAATTAACGTGTTCGCCCGAATTAAAATCTAATTTCAATTCCGTGTCGAAATCCAATTTCGTATAATATATCGAATATATTATTTTATCGATTAATTCCAAATTAATCGTTTTTCTCTCTTTAATTAATATTTTATCCTAGATAAAATATATCTCCATAATTAATCCCAGATTAATTTTCTCTCTCATCTAATTAATCCCAGATTAATAAAAGTGTGAGTCATACGTCATCGGTGAATCTTCGGGAAGCGACCCATGAGATCCCCGGATATGTTGGTAGTAAATTCGGTCGTCGGACTATCCGAACACGTAAGTACCTAGTACTACGTTTTTACCGATTTACAAGACAAGGTTGGCTTCTAGCAAAGCGCCATGCCTACCCAATTCTCCAAAAATATCCTTACAGGAATATGTGATCTATATCAGGCGTAGTATACGTAGTATTGTGTATTTCGATCCAGTATCGGATGATCACATGCAAGGCCTGGGGCTGGTACAGTGTTTGCCCCGAACGAAGCATATATCGGATCACTAGCAACTAGTCTCTTTATTATCAGATAATCATGACCAAGTCATGTTATCCCGATGGTTGCAACCCTTAGAGAACCAGTTTTGTATCCATGCGCGATCATCATCTCCATATGACTGGAGTGATACTTCCATCTTGACATCACACCCAACACACTACGATTCTCAATATACCCAGCAGAGGCGTACACAGAACCTGTTAAAGCCCTGAACGACCTAAAACCAAAGTATATTGATTGTCGCAAGTATTAGCGGTGCAAGTCTCAGGTTAAGACCAAATACACCTACCCTAATTCGAACTTCCATAGACACATAGTCACACTACCAATGGAATTCCGAGGGGGTCTATCCAGAGCGAAGCTGTTTTCCATACCATCAGTAAACACAACCTCCTACTACACTTGCATGAGTATCCTATACCCAAATATATGAGAACTATGTCGTTATGCCCTCACAACGCACACAAGTGTAATACTAGTCTTTTACGCATTATCGATGTCCAATCTCGATAATACTCTGACTAGGGATATTTAATGATTAAACCTTCGTGGATTGATACTGTCTCATATCATCTCAATCCAGGTACTAATCATAAGGACCTCCTATCATTTATACATCTTGGTGATCTAATCACAAATGATAAGAGAGAAATTTCATTTGTCACATAGTTAATTTGTACAATAACACCATGATCTGTACAAATAGTGACGCTATGGGTCATAACTGTCCAACAAGTTGCTTGTGATCCGATATATGCTTCGTACGAGGCAGACACAATTCCAGCCCCAGGCCTAGCATGTGATATTCGATTGTTGATCGTAATACGCAATACTTAGTACAGTACGCCTAGTATAGATTATGTATTCCTTAAAAGAATATTTCTGGAGAATTAGGTAGGCACGGTGTTTTGCTAGAAGCCAACCATGTCTTGTAAATCGGTAAGAACGTGGTACCGGGTATGCACGTCTTCAGATAGTCCGACGACCTAATTTACTGCCAACATATCCAAATATCTCATGGGTCACTTCCCAAAGATTAACCGATGACATTTGACTCAAACGGTATTAATCTGGGATTAATTAGAAGAGAGAGAAAATTAATCTCGGATTAATTACGGTAAGAATTTATCTGGGATAAAATTTGAATAGAAAAGAGAGAATGATTAATTTGGAATTAATCGATTAAATAATATATTCAATATATTTATTGAAATTAGATTTCAAAGCGGAATTAAAATTGGATTTTAATTCGGGCAAATGAATTAATTTAGAATTAATTCGTAAGAGACTTTACTATTTAATTATGTCGCAACGTTAAATTCGTTAATTCGGAATTAAACGAACCCGAGCCCTAGCGAAGTTGCGCGTTGAGATTGTTCGACTTAAATTCGGAATTTACAAGTGGTGGGACCCACTTGACTTACATCACACTTTTGACTTGTGATAGAAGTGGTTAAATTGGAGTGTAAGCATTAGATTGCTTATTCAACACTCTAAACAATTTCAACACACTTAGGATTATTTTATTTCATTTTGAATGACTAATACCAACTTTGAGACTTGGTATTTGGTAATTGATTTTTTGAAAATCAAACACAACACAAAAAATACTTCTTTCTCTCACTCCTCCCAATTGCCGAATGTATCTCTTCCTCTCTTAGAAATTTTGCTTCAAAATTTCTTCTTGCTAGCACATACAAGGAGTCAACCAAGGTGTTAGGGTAACAAATCCTAGAGTTTGGAACACAACGGAAAGACTTGGAGCTCTTCTCAAACACAAAAGTTTTGAAATCTCTACATCCAAACAAACCGATCAATGTAAGTTTTTCCGCAATTTCTTTGAGTATTCTCACCAATTTCATGTTTGAAGATCCTTGGCATGTTCTATGAACCCAAAGACACGTCACTACTGATGTGGCAGAAATGGAACCCGTTTGCTGATTGTTGGGGTGTTGGGCAATGGGCGCAGCGGAAGCGCGGTTCGGGCGAAATCGTAATTTAAAAATTTTTAAATTACCGAATAAATTATTCAATATCTAATATGAATAATTTATTCATATTTCACCTAAACCTATTTATTTAATATCAAATATCAACATAAATAAGTTTGAAACGTCGCGAAACATTTACGAAAAATGTTTTTTTTTCGTAAAATGACGCAAAACGTGTTTTTGACCGAACCGATCAACCGAAACTTATGGAGACTGCTCAGGTCAGCTCAAATTGTGTCAGGGCAGTTCATGGGCTGCCCGAACAGTGACGAATTCACTGTTTGGGCAGTCATCACTCAGTTGACTCAAAAGTCACCAGGTAACGCGGTTTTTGGCCATTTTCACTTATTTCAACTCAGAAACAATTTCCGGCAATTGTTCCAACACCCAAAATACATCCAAAACATTCATAAAACATATTTTTCATCAAAAAAAATCAGATCCATTCATTGTCAGAAACAGAAAACGAAATTGCCAATTTATCATGCTTTAAATCCAATTTTTCAACATTAATCAAATTAATCTCAGCACCAAATCAAGTCACCACATATGAAAAACCTAAGAATAATTCTAGGTGTCACAAGACTGGTCACGACTCTCTAGAATAGCAACTCATCATCAAATGATTAATTTGGATACAAATTACACTAATTTCACCCAAATCTACCTCACACATGCATTTCACTTCCATTTCCATCATCCACAAAAAAAAGCCCCAAAAATTCAGATTTGAAGGAACCCTAGAACCTTTCTAAATCATCAAGAAACAAGAAATCTAATTTCTAAGCTTAGGGTTAAGTAGATTACCTTTTAATCTCTTGGAATCCCAAACTTTTTCCTTGATTTTTCCTTCAATCTTCCATGGATTTGTTAAACAAGATTTGAAACCCATTTTTCTTCTTTTGTTTCGGCAATGGAGTGTCAAGGAAGAAGAAAATAATTTTTTTTAATTAAAAAGGGAAGTGTCGACTTTGACAAGGGCATTTTTGTCATTTGGAAAAAATTTAATCAAATTAAATAAACCATAATTTATGTTATCCAATCAAATTAGAACACATAAAGAATAATTAAACCACGCCAAATGTTCCAATAATAAATGGACAAATTCCATAACATTTATGGAAAAAGTTTAATTAATTAATTATTTAAATATGTAACAATTAAATATCCAAATAATCAATTAATGTAATTATTATTATATATGTATTTTTATTTACAATAAATAACAAATACATATATTTATGGCATGTGTCAAAATCTCATTTGACGAATAATTAATGTGTATCTAATCGTATTATGTATCAAATACAAATACATAATAATTACGATCGGAGAAAATCCATTAATGCATTTGTTATCGTTTAACTGATTAAACGATTCGAATTAACTCACTTAATTCGATGAAGTATTATGAATAATCTGTATTATCCATATCGAGTACACTTCATATTGTGGGACTCTCTAAGTTTAGGTTTATCCCTCACGAAATCCAATTTTGTGTCCATAATCCACCCACTAATGGATATAACGACCACAGATAATCTCGCTAAACTATACAAGCCGAGGTCATTGCATACGTATATCCCTCCGTCACAGGCTATCCATATTATACCTGGGGTATAGATAAAAACGTCAAACCCATTCGGTATAATATAGTCGACTTTCAATTTACGATCTCTAAATAACACTCGGAACTGATTTATGTAAGTGTGATAGGAGTTTCGGTTAGCCGTTGGATTGGGAACAGCTTCGCTCTGGATAGACCCATCGGAATCCCATTGGTAGTATAACTTTGTGTGTATGGGAATCTGAATCAGGGTAGGTGTATATGGTCTTAACTTGAGACTTGCATCGCTAATACTTGCGACAATCAATATTCTTTAATAGGTTTTGGTCGTCCGGAGCTTTAACAGGTTCTGTGTACGCCTCTTCTGGGTATACTGAGAATCGTAGTATGTTGGGTGTGATGTCAAGATGGAAGTATCACTTCAGTCATATGGAGATGATGATCATGCATGGATACAGAACTGGTACTCTTAAATGCTGCAACTATCGGGATAATATGACTAGGTCATGATTATCCGATTACAGAGACTAGTTGCTAGTGATCCGATATATGCTTCATACGGGGTAGACACAATTCCAGCCTCAGGCCTAGCATGTGACATCCGATATTGGATCGTAATACGCAATACATTGTATACTACGCCTGATACAGATTATATATATATTCCAAGTTGAATATATTTCTGGAGAATTGGGTAGGCACGGTGCTTTGCTAGAAGCCAACCATGTCTTGTAAATCGGTAAGAACGTGGTACCGGGTACGCACGTGTTCGGATAGTCCGATAACCGCATTTACTGCCAACATATCCAGGGATCTCTTGGGTCGCTTCCCAAAGATTCACCAATGACATTTGACTCAAACAGAATTAATCTGGGATTAATTATGAGAGAGAAAATTAATCTGGGATTAATTACGGCAAGAATTAATCTGGGATTAATTATAAGAAAAAAAAATTAATCTGGGATTAATTACGTCGAGAATTTATCTAGGATTAAATTCGTTGAGAGGAGAGAACGCGATTAATTTGGAATTAATCGTCAAAATGAATTTAATAGTGAAATTATATTTTACTATTTAACTAATTGGGCTAAAATAATATATTAGATATATTAATTGAAATTGAATTTCAATGTGAAATTAAATTGGATTTTAATTCTAGCGAACGAATTAATTTAGAATTAATTCGCAAGCGACTTTCGTAATAATTTTGTGAGGCATTATTATTTAATTAAATTTGATTTAATTACGTCGCGACGGAAAATTCGTTTAGTCGGATTAAACGAAACGGGCCCAAAGTGTGTTGTGTAAGTCAACTTGAATTTTGAATTCAAAGTGGTGGGACCCACTCACTTACATCAACTAGTCACTATTTGATGGAAGTGGTTGGCATAATAAATTGGATTTATTCAACCAACACATCAACCAAGTCATAACTTTTGCTTTATGTTTTGGAAACAAAAATCAACTATTCATTCTCTCCTCCAAGCCAAAAAAACGTGAGCTCCTCTCCTTCCCATGGAATTTTGTTGCAAAATTTCAACAAGCTAGCACTTAAAAGGAGTCAACTAAGGTGATAGGGAAACTCACCCTTGAGTTTGGAATGCAAAAGAAAGCTTGGAGCTTCCGAAATACAAAGAAAAAGTTTTGAATCTCATCCGATCACTGTAAGTTTTTTCCGCAAACTTCTTGATGTATTCACAAACAAATCTTCTTAGTGATCTTGTGGCATGTGTAGGACACTAACATTTACTAGATCGTAAACATGTGATGATGCCTATGCCCTATACACAGGACTGACGGATCCTATCTTGATACACACTGGATTTCTTGAACATCAGTCCACACCCAACGAACATGCTAAGGTCTGATCATGAATAGATCATTGACATGACTGCCATTAAAGTGTGGATGATAACTCATATATCCCACTGTGGTATCTCAAGTCGAAGGACCATTATGCTCGCTCAACTCGAGAAGATTCCTATTGACGTTGGTGTACCATCTATTAGGAAATCTTCTGTGAGTCGTTCAGTGTCTTATCAAATAAACACCTACATATCTATACGAGTCTTCCGAGACTCATGATTCACTGAGATAAACCATCGGACCAAGTCACGATATACGACATGTACTGGTCTCAGTGGATTTTACTAACCGACCCGTGTTAGTAAATCTTGACCATTAACTTTATTTAAGGACATACATCTTATAGTGCTCTTCCCAATGTCAATTACAAACTACGTTGTAGCTGCGCACTATATTGTAAATCCTAGGGTCTTTGTCTAATATACACGTATCACTAAACCATATTTAGTTTCGATCTAATCGTAATCAGATAACTTATCGTAATTAGATCGAATAAGCATATAAAAGACAAGGGTGCTACCATTAAATTAGTAATATTATGGAAAATGGCATTGCTAATATTCATGAATCGGACATAAATACGATCCGGATTGGCACTCCGAGCACCAACCCTAACACTGATGTGGCTGACATGTGTCTACCAACGTGGCTGATGACGTGTCTGCCGACGTGGCAATGCATGTGCGCTGATGTGGCGATGACTGTGTTGGACAAATATGACCCATAGCGTCACTATTTGTAAAAGACATTGTGTTTTTGTACAAATTAATTATGTAACAAAGGAAATTGCCTTTTATCATTTCGTAATTAGATTACTTAAATGTGTGAATGATGAAAGTCCTTATGATTAGTTCCGGATTGAGATGATATGAGACAGTATCAATCCACGACGGTTTAATCATTAAATATCTCTACTCGTAGTCTTATCGAGACTGGACATCGATAATGCGGAATAAAATAGTATCGCACTTGTGCGTGTTATGGAAGCGTAACCGCATAGTTCTCATATATTTAAGTATTGGATACTTATGCAAGTGTGGTAGGAGGTTGTGTTTACCGATGGTACGGAAACAGCTTCGCTCTGGATAGACCCATCGGAATCCCATTGGTAGTATGACTATGTGTCTATGGGATTCCGCATCAGGGTAGGTGTATTTGGTCTTAATCTGAGACTTGCATCGCTAGTACTTGCGACAATCAATACGCTTTGGTTTTGGTCATCCAGGACTTTAACAGGTTCTGTGTACGCCTCTTCTGGGTTTATTGAGAATCGTAGTGTATTGGGTGTGATGTCAAGACGGAAGTATCACTTCAGTCATATGGAGATGATGGTCACGCATGGATACAAAACTGGTTCTCTAAAGGGTTGCAACCATCGGATAATATGACTACGTCATGATTATCCGATAATAAATAGACTAGTTGCTAGTGATTCGATTTATGCTTTGTACGGGACAGACACTATTCCAGCACCAGGCCTTGCATATGACATCCGATACTGGATCGTAATACGCAATACTACATATACTACGCCTGATATAGATTATATTTTCCATTAAGAATATTTCTGGAGAATTGGGTAGGCATGGCGCTTTGCTAGAAGCCAACCTTGTCTCGTAAATCGGTAAGAACGTAGTACGAGGTACATACGTGTTCGGATAGTCCGATGACCGAATTTACTGCCAACATATCCAGGGATCCTTTGGGTCTCTTCCCGAAGATTCACCGATGACGTATGATTCAAACTTTATTAATCTGGGATTAATAGCGGAGAGACTTTATCTGGGATAAAGTACTATTTGAAGAGAGAGAACGATTAATTTGAAATTAATCGATAAAATAATATATTCGATATATTATACGAAATTGGATTTCGACGCAGAATTAAAATTGGATTTTAATTCGGGCTAACGAGTTGATTTAGAATTAATTCGCAAGCGACGTGAATAGTAATTTTGCTGGGCATAATTATTTAATTAAATTTGATTTAATTACGACGCAACGGAAAAACTCGTTAATTCAGAATTAACGAAACCGAGCCTGGAATGTGTTTGCGAGGCCACTTCAATTTCGAATCAAGTGCGGCCCACAAGTCACATCACTTGTCACTTTAGTGATAGATGTCAAGTCACCTTTTTGGTGAGTGGCATACAATCACTATTCATGATAGAAGTTGGTGTGGGCATTTAATGGATTTTTTTTTTGGAGCCAAAATTTTGGTTGACTTTTTGAAAGATATACCAAATATTTTGGTAAAGGATTTTCATTATTGTTTTAAGAAAACAAAAACAAAAAATAGCAAAAACTCTCTCATTCTCTTCTCATTTCCATGAGCCCTCCAAGGTGAAAGAGAAATTGTTTTTCTTCCTCCTTTGCTAGCACACTTCAAGGATCAATACAAGGTGTTAGGGAAACCAATCTAAGAGCTTGGGATCCATTTAAATCTTGGAGCTTGTTCATCTTCATCAACAAAATCTTGCCTTGGCCGAAAGCATCAAACAAGGAGAAAACTTTTGTTGATCTTCGCATCCATAAGCCGTTCAATGTAAGTGTGATTCCGCCACTCTTCTTATGAGTATTCATTCTTTTCATTGCTTATATTGATCTTGAGACCACCTTAGAAACCAACAATGGTATCAATGAGCCATTTTGAGCATGAAATATACTTAGGGTAAAATTTGGGTAAATTGGATTTGAGCATGTTTTGACTAAATTACTTGTTTGAGCATGCTTGTATATGGATGACTTGGAGTTGTTTGTGATCAATTTTGTGAAAAATGGATTGTATCAATTTTTCCCCAAATCATTGGCTTGGCCGAATGCTATTAGTGCCCTAAAATCATGGTATTTTTTGTTCCTTTGATCATTGGATGACTTAAAACAATTGGGAAATGTTGATTTGTAATTCAATTGGATTGAAAACGAAATCGGACATAAAAACCCCATGAATGCCGTGAGCTACCTAGCATGAAATGAGATGATTTTTTGAATCAATTATGTTAGACATGTGTTGATGATGAAAAACATGATTAATTGGTTAGATTAGTATTTTGGAAATGTTAATTTAATGGTTAATCATGGCTTAACACTTTAATTAATTGAATTTTAAATTTGGAATATTAAAGTTTAATTAATTAGGCTTGATTTAGAATTGGGCTTGTAATTGTTGTATTTGGGCCTAATGGGCTTGGTTGGGCCAAGTTGGTTTAGGCCAATTGGATTGGATCCATATTGGGCCTAAATCATTCCATTAAGTCCAAATATAACAAATGGGCTTTAAAATTTTAATTGGGCCTTATGGGCCGAAATTGGTTTCTTGGAAAATGAGGGTGAATCCTTAATTGGGCTTGGTATTTGGGTTTGACCCATATTGACCAAAGCCCATGCCTTATGAAATCAATTGAAAGCCCATCGGACTTTAATTAAACAACATTGGATGTTAGTTGGGCTTTGAGACCCGATTAGATTAGATTTGGAATCTAAGTCGTTAAAGCGCATTAAAAAGTGTAGTTATTTAATTTGGAATTAAATAAATGAATTAGTATTGAATACGAATTAAATTAGATTTAACAAGTAGTTCGATATAATTCAAGAATTCGTACTTTGAGTACTTATTCTCAAACGAGTTGGACTCGTGCAAAATCAAATCATTGTTTGAACATTGGATGATCATTTAATTCAAAGATTAACTAATTGGACTAGATTGATTGAATTACATGCTATGAATGAATACATGGATGTGATGAATGAATAGCGTATATCAGATGGATATTCAAAGGGAAATGGCAATTTTAGAAATTATTGTAAATTTAGAATTTATAAATTGGACCTGCGTGTCCAGCCTTCTCTCTTTATTGATTCTTTGTATTCTCTTCTCACCTAATTCCCCTCAATGTTAATGAGGTTTCTATGATTGTATTATGTAATTGGGTAGAAGTAGAATAATGCTAGCCGGGGAGAAGAAATGGAGTGATTTGTTTTAGGAATAATTTGTTAAATATCCATCCGCATATCGTTATTAATTTACTTTCCGCGCTTTATTATGCTTTTAGAATGCATGTTTAATGGTGTATGATGAGACCTAACAAAGATAATAAATTGGTTGCCAATTTACGCGAAAAACCTTCAAAACATATTAAGCGTTTTCCTTCCATTGAGTGATTCTTACTCAAGATCCAAGATTGGCACTGGTTTGTTGGCCAAAGTCAAGACCTTTGTCAATTGCGGATGTGTTTGAATCATGAAAGTTTTGTTCCATATCGGTGTCTTGTCCAAGTTGTGATTTTTTGGCCAAAGTCAAGATCACTTCTTGTCCATCGACATTGATTACGAAGCTTTCCAAGGTTAATGGGTCCCGCTTAACTGGAATCATTAAGCTTATTGTGCCAAAGCCAAGGCTTAGTTGATTCAGAGGAAAATGTTAGGAAAATATATTGGATATATTGGCATATATATTGTATATATGTTTCGGACTTGGAGGTCCACCTACCGGATCTAGGAATTGGATGAGATCCAATTGATCTTCGAGATCTACCTAGTTAAATATCATACAGCTTGTTGGCCAAAGTCAAGGTTGTGTGTTATTTAACGGGATCCTATCCCACTAGGAAACTAGGTTTCCCGAGTACTCCACAGAAGGTTAGAGGCTCGCCAAAAAATAGTGGGAGGCTAGTATTGAATTTGTAATTTCGTTCAAATACTTAGCTTTACGCGCTTTCAAATTATTTCGTCAAAATTATTTTATTAGTTGGACTAATATTGTGTTATTTTTCTTGTAACAGTTAGACTGTACCCTTACATTGTTAATTGGATAGTTGGACTATCGGAATTAAAATGACTGGAAAGAACAGTGTCCGGGACATCATCATGGGCGATAATGTCTTTAACGGGACTAACTTTTCCGATTGGGAAATGAATCTAAGGATAGTCCTTGGATCCGGGAGGCTGCTATATACTATAGAGAGACCTCTTGGGCCTAAGCCCAATATGATCAGTTGCTCGAGCTAGAGCTTTGGAAGACTCATAGCGATGACAATGCAACTGCTCAATCTATTATGCTTGCTGCTATGACTCAGCAATTCCGTCGACAGAATAATGGATTGGATCCCTATAACATGTTGGCGAAGTTGAATGATCTACACCGATCTAATCTTAGATCGCAAAGATATGAGTTGCAGAATAAGTTCTTCCGTGCTCGGATGTCGGAGGGTACATCTGTTGAACATCATGTGACACAGATGATTGCCGATATCGAGCAGCTTGGACAAATGGGGATTGTCTTTGAGATAGAGACCTCTATATATTTGATCTTACAGTCTCTCCCTGACACTTGGAGTGGGTTCATCATGAAGTACAATATGATGAACCAAGAGCAGACTCTTGGAGAGTTGATGTCCACGCTGCGTGAGGCAGAAAAGGAGCTTCTTAAGGGCAAGAAGCGCGAGGCGCACTTCACTTCTACATCTCGGACTCTGAGGGCTGGGCCCAAGGCGACTGGAGGTGAAAGAAGAATAAGAAGAAGAAGAAGAAGGGCAAGGCCAAATCGTCAAAGGCTTCTGGGAAGCCCAAGGACAAATCCCAAGATTTTTGTCTTCAATGCGGACAACGGGGTCACTGGAAGCGTGACTGCCGCGAGTACAAGGCATTCAGGAAGGAAATCAAGGCGGGCAAGGCACCGGCCTCAGATATATTTGTTATAGAAATAAACATGACTACTTCTAGTTTTAAAAATTGGATTTTTGATTCTGGTTGTGGTATTCACATTTGTACTGATGTGCAGGATCTGCAGATTAGCAGGTGATTGGCTTCAGGAGAGATTGACCTCCGTGTTGGAAATGGGACACCAGTCGCCGTTTTGGCCGTTGGCACTTTTGTTTTACGACCACTTAATTAATGCACCTAAAGCTATTATGATATTTTACACCATTTTCAAAAGGTGTTGCACCATTGTCAAAAAATATGATCTCAATCTTTAACAATGGTTACATTGTGTAGTGTAGCTGTACATTACAGATTCCACGATCGATTGAAGATATCGTAATTTTAAAAACCTTTTCGACTATGGATGGCTGGAAGGATGACTATAGAAAGGATGGCAGACAACAGATTTGTGAGTTGAGAAGAACTTCAAATTTTAGATATGGGTGGCAAGGGTTATAATTTGATTTTAGGGTTTTGTGTTTTTGTTTTTATAATATAGGTGAGTTTATTGTAAGCTAATAAATATTTATTCATAGCTTGACACATATAATAAAAGTTTATTAATTAAAAATTAATTAGATCGGGTTTATTTGGTTTATTAACCTAAACCTAAGGGCCAAATCAATCTTCTGTTGTGATTCTCTGATCACTGAAGAGTGTTTTTGAGGAAAAATTGATTCTATTACTACAAGAATAGAAATTTATAAGTGTTTAAACTATTTACAAAAACCTCACTCTCTAACACTCTCTAAGCTTTCTTCACTTGAAGCTTAATATTTTGGGATGCCTTAAGTTCACAAATGAGCTCTGTATTTATAGCCAAAGTTTGGCTAACAAATTCAACACATGAATAGTATCACCGAAAGTGTTTTTGGTTTCATGCATATGGAAGTCAAGATCCACCAAAAGTTTCTTTGTTTCATGCATGCATTTCTCCATGGCAGCTGGATTCTACATCTTTACATGAGAGCCCAAACAGAATAAAACTATTTGAAACAGATCGAACCAAAGGTGATTTTGGGAGAGTCAACACAGTCAAGACTCGTAAATTTGATTCAAAATTAAGATATATGAATTTAGGGAAATTTTAATTTTTAATATATAATATGATTTTTATCTTTTTATCTTTTATCTTGAAAGATTACATTTTAGCATATAAAAATGAATGCACCCGACTAGATTCAAATTTTTCTGCCTATCCTGGAAAATAACACCAAACAAAGAAGCACTTAATAGTCTGTTGGGTACAAACTGTTTAATTGCATTTAATTCACAGACATCAATAAACTATTTCCCTTTTTATAATAGTTGTTTAACTGAGTAAGAAGATAAGAAGCCTTTTACCCATACGCAAACTTGACTCAGATTTCTAAAAGATTTAATTCATTCAAAATTTTCTGATATAAAGTTGTTCCCTCTCAGCACTTTTTCTGATATAAAGGATATATTTGATAAAAAATATTGAGAAGTTGGTTTATAAATTATGAAATAAATATTAAAATATGAAATAAATATTAAAATATAAAATAACGTCAAATAATAATTTTATATTATAAGATTATAATTTTATGAATATTAATACAAATATTAAAATAAGTATTTGATGAAATGTTAAAACATTAACATTAACACTCCAATGATTAAAGTTCTCTAAATATAGCCTCAATTATTGTACTTTTTTCTTTTCTTTTGGGGGTCATGCATGGTATCCTTTTTGCTCACTTTCCAAAAGTACTTAAAAATTTCCAAGTTAATATCATTAAAATGCCAATGAAAATTAATTTTACCCACCCAAGACTAAAAGACATAAAAGTACATTAATTGTTATTTGCAGTTGTTCTTGTAGTCGGGTTTAAGTTTTTTATTTTTATTTTTATTTTTTTTTTTTGTGTTTTGAAAGATAGAAAGATTTCATTGACAACCAATCAACAATTAACAAAATTTAGGATGACACTAGTGTTAGAGTTGATGTATGGAGTGCCAATCCGAATAATATATTGTACATTTTATTATTTATTAATAAAATAATTATATTTTCTTTTCATACCTTATTAATGATATTGTCATTATGCGTATTAAATTGATGTATAGATATGCTAAAAATGAAATCGACCTTACAATAGTCTTGTAGTAATACTAGACACTAGGTTTTCAAATATTGGGATAAATATTACTATTGTAAATTATTTTTAAAGTATATATATTCCTAGTCGTTGGTTTTGGAATACGGTAGAAATCCTATAACTTAGAAGACTAGCACATGTCGTATATTGGAATTGAAGTTCCAATGATTTAACCTGATGTACCATGAGTTTTGGAAACTCGTATAGACATGTGGCTATTGGTTGGACTGAATACTAAATGACTCACAGATGATTATTAATAGTTGGAAGTACACACCACCGTCAATAGGAATCTACTCGAGTCGAGTAGCATATGTAATCCTTTGACTATAGGATATCATTGATGTTGTGTGAGATCCTCCACACTTTGATGCCATATATGTCAAAAATATTTCATGGTCTGGACTCTAGATGATCGTTGGGTGTTGACCGATGCACTCAGTAATCAAGTGCGAAGTAAGATAGGATTTGTCGGCCCGTATGTATACCATAAGGGGTTTAGGTATCCATGTGAGTAAAGTCACGATTCTTAAGGCTTTGGCCAAAGTCGATCACTTAGGGTTGATCACATCAGTTATGAAGAATCGTGGACATGTTGACATCAGATGTGCGTCTCGGAAACTTGACGGTGTATTCTATGTTTCCTAAGCATAACTCGGCTAGCCTACAACGAAGTGATTGTTAAACATATGTGATGACATTGACTTGTATAGTTCAGAAAGGTCGTTCGTGTTCTTCACGAATCCGAAGGTGATCAAATTGCGTACATATTAGCTAGGCTTATATGACGAACATGTCTGAACTTAGAGAGTCTCAATATGAAGTATACTCGTTGATCACTTGAGTAGCTAATTAATTTTGATAAAAGATAATAATCGATATTATAATTATCAACTAAGATAATCAAGTGTTATTGAATAACATTGATTATTTACTTTGACCTCATTGTATTAATTCAATAATTACACAAGAGCTTAATTATAAAATCATAATTATCTCTACCATTTGAGGATATTATGGTAATAGTAAGTATGTAATAATAAGTGGTTTTGGCTTGATTTATTTGGATTAAATCAAAGTGGCAAACATTGAACTAATTCATTCCCTAATTCCTTCAACTCTATCGAAGGAGAGCTGATGGATTTGAAAAACAAACAAACAAACAAATAAATAAGTTGTTCAGTGCACGTGTCGCACTACGCGCACCTAATCTTATTTTTTCCCGTTTTTGAATTTCCGGACTCCGATTTAGCTCCGGTTTTTTCCTATACATTCATAATGGAATATATTATTTCATTAAATTATTTAAAATTACACCCATACTTGATATCTATGGGTTAGACCCACTTTCGCTGTGCAGAGCTCTCATCCGACCCTAGGGGTTCCAGCCCCAACAACTAGTTATCTCATAGCTTGAATTGTTAATTGTAAATACTATGAGATTTTGTATTACAATATCTAGAACTGAAAATAATGTAAACATTTATTAACTCCTTAGCCAAACTTTGAATTTCAAAAATAACCGAACTAATATCCTTATCACTGCTACTTTGTCCCTTAACTAGACTAACTACATTTTTAATATCCGCTTCTAAAATTAGAGGCACCACTTAAGCTTCTCTTGCTAACTTCAGGCCGAGCTGCATTGCTTCAACTTTAATGAATTTCACATAACCTCTAAAGTTTGTAGGTTGAGTAGCAGTGACTATCAACTCCCCTCGATCATTGTGAATAACATCACCTAATCCTGCACAATTCTCTCCATGGTTCGTTGCTGCATCTACTTTAATTTTAAACCAAGTTGCTGAGGGATCTTTCCATTGCGGCAAATCAGTTTCGATGCCTGGTTCTTCCTCATTGACATTCCGTTGAAGCTTTCTTCTGTATAATTCAACCACTTCCTTTCGACCACTTGAGAAAAAGTTTCCATGGCACCTCTTCACCTTATTCAGTATTCTTAGCTTAATCTCATTGAATTATCTTCACTTGTTCCTTCTAACCATTGACGTCAAACCCAAATACTTTTCATAGATAGAAACCAAATTCAAACCGAAGATGTATTTGATCTCACAAGACACTTGCTGGTTAGTGTTGAGGGTAAAAAAAATGGAAGACTTCCCGTAATTGAAGATTTTGCATGACGCATGCGCATAGCCTTCAACAATTAATAATTTGTTGGGGAATTAAGTGCAATTAAACGAAATCAACATGTATCAAACAAATTAAAACCAGAACATAAACATGAGATCAAATCTTCACTAACATGCCAATATTAAACATAAACCCTAAAACTTAGAGAAAACCTGGAAAACGATGAAGACACTGAAAAACTTTAAGTCCAAGTCGAGTTGCCTCTGTCCTTGAGAACTTATTAGCCCCGTCTCGGTGCTCTACGGATTTTGTGGCTAACGTCCTCCCAGGTAACTTGGATTCCTCTTGTTCAAGGGGCACACCTTAACAAGATTTTGAACTAAGACAATGGTGGAATCTCTCTCTTGACTCAAAAAATGAAATTGATCCGACTCAAGACTTCTTCAAGTTATAGAAATCTTGAATGAACATGAAGGCCCCTTTAAATAGACATGGAAGGGTGCCCTGTCTTTGAGGGCACCCTTTGGGTTGGGGTGTAACCCTCTTAAGGGTTATACCCCT